>JAQZBX010005028.1:0-29029 GCA_029593785.1 Cabassous unicinctus | reverse complement strand
GTATTTGTCAAACAGCAGTGATGACCACCCCGTTTAAAATGGGGATGGGGGTGGGATGAGAGAGAAACACCAGCCAGACCAAGAAGGTTCTAGATTTTTACTCTAGCAGAAGCCCTTATAGGATTTCAGGTTTGGGAATGGCATCCTCATTTTAGAAAAGTTGCCTTGAATACAGAGGTATAGAATTCATTCATTTGTTCCACAAACATTCACATGCATGATGAAAAGCAGACAAAGTCCCCATCAACGTGGCATTATATTTGAGGAAGGGGGACAATCAAGCTACACAAAAGAGTGCATAGTGTTTCAGGTGGTGACACATCGTAGGGAGACACGTAAAGACGGGATAATAGGAACATAGAGAATGTTAGCGAAAGCAAGCTGGTAGCATTAGGTGAAAGTGAATAGGTTAGAAAGCTATTAAGGAGATGGAAGCAGTGAGTCTGGCTGATCTTGCAGAATTGTATGAAGGTAAATGAGGTAGGATATGGAAATGCCTAGCACAGGCAGCTCTCAGTAAACATTGCTTGAATCCAAATTTAGAGTTGAATAGGTCATTGACACGCTCTGTCCCCAAGGATAGATGTGACACTGGCCCTTTTCAGGAGTGTGGTAACAGACACGCTACTCAGCTGGGCGACTGGGATGGAGTTTTTCATGAGGGCTAAAGCAGAGATGTGTCCACAGAGCTGCCTTTGTAACTGCTGGGTCCCATTCAGAAGTGCAGGGACGAGGAGGTGCTCGATGGCTGTGTGGTTGGGGATTCGTGGAAAACCCTGAAAGCAGACCTCGCCATCAGCTACGAGTGCACTGCTGCCCGTGTGCGGCCTTGGGCACCTTTCTGTGGGGTCGGCGGGTGAGTTTGGATGCACAGCCGTCTTTTTCACTTTTTGTTTCTCTCTTCCTTTCCTCACTGGCTGTCAGCACAACCGTAGGCTTATCAGCTGAAGAAGCATTTGTAAAATTCTCCTCACCCACTTCCATGCCCCGTTGGCACCATGACCTTGAAAACGCTGGCACTATACCAGGCACCCTGCCAGAGCCACAGACACTGAAGTCTGAAGGGTCCCCAGAGGGGATGTGAGAGGCCACCCTCCCCCTAAGGCAGGATTCCCTTCTGCCATTCCAGAGTGTCGCTCGACTCACACGCTTCCCTTCAGCGATGGGAAGTCATTGCCTCTGCAAGGCAAGCCTTTCCGTCCTCAGCCCCACAGCCTCCAAGTTCTCAAAGACCCCATCCATGAGCCCCCTCCGGAAAACGGAAGCCACGTGGAATTATTCCATCTCAGCTTAAATGTGAGTGTTTGGAGGGTAGCGTGCCTCCTCTTTGGAGAACTCTCAAATCATAGTAGGTTATTTCCTTGCTTTCTTTACATCTTTCCTTCTTTTTAAGGCCTAAGAGAAGACTTAGGACCTCCAGGCAAGACAGGCCCAGTTATTACAATTAATCCTTGCACGGCCAGGCGTCTAGACGGCCTGCCAGCCTCTCTCCTCCTCACGGCCTCTGGTGTGTCCCGCCAGGACAGTCCAGAATACCAGCCCTGAGTCAGCTGAACAGAATCCAAGGGGGTGGTGGAGCTAACCAGTCTCATAAAATTCACTTAGTGGATAAGGAAGAAATACACCCTGTGCCGGCTGACACTCAAGGAAAACATTCTCACCCAGCCCCTCGCACTCCATTAACGTGGGAGTCCCTTTCCGCTTTTCACCGTGCACATTCTTCTTTCTTTAAAGGTTGGAGAGAAATGAGGAAATGCTTGTCGTCTTTGTGATTTTATAGAAATATAAAGCCTGCCTCCTCGGTGATAGAGATATTTCTTTCCCTCTAAATCAAGCTGAGCACATGGTACAGTGTGAGTGGATGTCACATGTTCGTCCTCCTGGGCCACTTTGTAGCATTTCAGAAAAGATAGCGGTTTTAGCCAGAGTGGAAATCTTGGGGCTTAGGAACTGGCCCTTCACGTGGCTCTGGGGATTGAGCCTGGTAGACATGCCCCTCATTAGTGGAGCCCATGAAGAACAGGAGGCCCGGGTGCCATTCTTCACTGACTTTATACTCAGGAAACATCCCTGGAATGTTCTCTGGGCAATCGAAAGTGCTGCGTTTCTCCTCTTTGGCTCCATTCCCCATCCTGCCACCTGCCTCTCAGCACATCGCTCTCAGCGGTAGACCACAGACTCTGGGCGCTCAGATGCCTGGGTTCCAACCCTGACTCCACCACGCACTGGCTGCGTAAGCCTGAACCGTCGTCTCTGTCCCCTCGTCAACGGCGTGGGACGATGATAGGATCTCCAAGAGATCAGGTGTGCGTGGAGGTGCTTGTGCCTAGAGCTTCATAAGACATGTCACTGGTTGACTGATGGTCACCAAAAGAGATCAAGTCCTGATCCCTGGAACCAAGAAATGTGCCCTTATTTGGAAGAAGGGTCTTTGCTTTGATGAAGTTAAGGACGCTGAGATGGGGAGATTATCCTGGATTACCCAGGTGGCCCCAAATGCCATCACAAGCTATAAAAGGGAGGTGGGGGGGGCCACACAGACACGGGGGGGTGCCTGCAGGCGGGGCAGGGATTTGGTGGGGTGGCCCTGAAGACTGGAAGACTGGAAGGCAGAAGCCAAGGACACTGGCAGCTGCCGGAAGCTAAAGGGACGGATTTCCCCCTAGAGCCTCCAGAGGAAGTGCAGTCCTGCATGAACCTTGCCGTAAGCCCAGTGATCCTGATTTTGGACTTCTGGCCTCCAGAACTGTGAGAAGAATAAATGCCTGCTCTTTTAATCCCCCAGTTTGTGATAATTTGGTTTAGCAGCCCCAGGAAGCAAACGCAGTTAGGGAAGGCTGAGCCGTTAGTGTCCCTGGAATGTAAGCTCTGGGTGGAGTGGGGGGGGCAGAAATCGAGTTACTCTGTCAACACTTCACACCTTTCAGAGTCAGTCACGCAGGGAAAAACAGCTTGAGACAGCCCCACCTGACTCCCTGCCGGAATCACTCAGGACTGCGACAGTCGTCCTACTCCAGTGGAAACCGCTGCCCCACGGGGCTTACAGAGCCTCCTGTGTGTGTGTGTGAGTGTGTGAGTGTGTAAACATCTGTGCTCCCTCTTCACCTCGGCTTTCACAGTCCCTGTACTGAGGCCACCACAAAGTAGCTCCCAATAAACACGGAGTAGAACTTAGAATGCTCGTGGTACCCGCGCAGGACTTCCCGCTGCTTTCCTGGGGTGAGGGCAGGTCTGACCAGTGAAAGCACATCTCCTGGCTTAAAGGCAGGAGAGTCTCAGATTGCACAAGGTACAGAGCCTCCAGAGGGTGCGTCAAACGCCCGTGAGGCAGCTGTGGTCTCTCCACTCCCCTAAGCCAGCATGGGCTGGTGGATTGGGAAGAGGCACTGAGAGGGGGCAGGTTCGACTCCTGCCTTTTCCATTTACCTCGTCCACGACAGTCTCTCTGTGATCCTCGTTTTAACTGGCAAATCATTTCAAGACAAGACGCCCCATTTCAGCTCTGAGCAGCTCCCCTCGGACTTGACTTGTTCACCCCCACACGCCTGCATGCACGCCCTTGCGGAAATATTTACCAGTTAGCCCATCTCCTGCCTCCTAAACCATCAAACCCTCTGCCCCTTCTTGCTCGCAACATCTGCCCTCTGGGTATCGGAAGGCTGTTCTCTTGGCCATCTCTTTGCAGGACTAAAGTGGAAGTTTTATGAATTGACCTTGGCTCATTCCTTTCGCCTGGTTAGTCGTCTCTGACACTCTTCCTAGACTTGCCTGGAGTCCTCTTATAACGGCACAGAAGGCCACCATTGTCACCTCTCCAAGGGTGTAATGTGCCCCCCCTCCTTACGGGTAGGAGGTAGAATCCACTCTTCCTGGGACTGAAGCACCTCAACTGCTGCTGCTCAAACTAATACTCACCACTGCCCACGGGCTGAGCGGGAACTGAGCATAAGTCCCTCCCAGATACCTGACGAGAGAGATACATTTCTACCAGTTTCCTACTGCTGCTGTAACAACCACAAACATCGTGGCTTAAAACAAGATGCACTTATGCTCTCAAGGTTCTGGAGGTCAGAAGTCCAACATGGGTCTCCATGGGCTAAAGTCAAGGTGTCAGCAGGGCTGGCTTCTGGAGGCTCTAGTGGAGACTCCGTTCCCTGGCCTTTTCCAGCTGCTAGAGGCCACCTGTGCTCCTGGTTTGTGGCCCCTTCCCACATCTTTCAGGCCAGTGACGGAGCATCTTCCAGTCTCTCTCCCTCTCTCCCTCTCTCCCTCTCGAGTATCTGACCTTTCCATCCGTCCCCTCATCTCCTCCTCTGACCCTCCTGCCTCCCTCTTATAAGGAATGTCTTGTGATTACATTGTGCCCACCTGGATAATCCAGGAAAGGTCTTCATCTCAAGATCCTTAATCACTTCAGCAATTTTTACCACATTAGCTTCTAGAGAGGAGGCTGTGGACATCTTTCAGAGGTCATTTTTCTGCCAGCCTCACCATTGTTACCCGCTTGGTAGACGACGTGTGGCTCAGAGAGGCTGAGCCATGTGCCCAGGGCCCCCGGCTAACAAGTGCAGGGCTGGGACTTGCAGCAGGCAGTTTGATCCTGGAATCCAGGCTCTAAGCCACTCTCACAAAATGAGTTTGCCTGAGCAATGCCTGAGGGCACACTTCGTCTGCCAGCCTCTCAGCAACCTGCGGAAGGGGCTGTGCTGTGATTATGTCTGTGTCAACTAGTGCATGGAAAAGGCCCTGGGATATTGTTGAGTCTTTATGTTGAGTTGAAATGATGATCACCTCCCTTATATTTTGATCGTCTACCTCTATTTATGCAACCTAAGACTACCTTTAAAAAAATCAACAACCAGTTCACTCTAACCTTGCATTCATCAAAGACTTCTACTTCTTCATCAAAAGTGAGGCCACTGTGCCATGCCTCCCCAGCCTTTTGATAATGATATTCTCAGGTAATACAGGGTCCTGGGCTGAATATTACCTGTCTTAACTCATTTAATCCATACAACAATTCTGTCAAGTGAGCTATTTTTATCCCACAAACCTATGTGAACCTCAGGCTCATTGACCAGGATCTCACATCTGTGAATTGGCAAACTGGACTAAAGCTCAAGATGCTCAGACTCTGCCACTGCCTCTCTGGATGGAAGGCCAGTGGAGATAGGCATTAGCTAGGACTCAGTGGTTGCAAGCAACAGATGTCGACCCTGACTTCCCTAAGTGAAGGGCAATTGATTGGTGGATCTTTGGGCTGCCAGCCCTAACAAGAGGCTGGGGACGTGGATTGGGGTGGACAGGAGCTACGATGACTCGAGACCAGCAGCAGAAACCAGTAGCTGCTGACTTATAGCAGGGGCAGCGGATTAGGGCATCATTGCTCAGGTGCAGATGCCAACTTCAGGGTGGCATCCAGTTGCGCCAGCCTGAGTCATGTGCTTATTGGCTCTCCTAGCTTGGGGAGCAGGTGCATCTCCTGGCAGACTGTCTCCAAGAAGAAGAGAGCATTCCAATCTCAGAAAGCAGGCCCATTCGGGAGGAAGACAGATACAGTGGGAATTTAAAACCTATATATGAAAACAAAATATTCATAAAGAGTGAATCAGAAACTCTTAAATTTATTCTCCATTTAGGAAATAAATATTTATTGGGCATCTACTACGTGCCGACCCCGTTCCATACAGTGGAGATACAAGGGTGAATCAGATGTGCATAGCTTACTTTTATGCCTCTGAGTTATTTCCTGGGTGGTGGCCTAATGGCCTAGAAGAGGCAATGCAGCTTTCCAAAGTGACATTCACGGAGGAGGGAGGTAGTACTAGCCCGTTCCACAGAGCATGAATCACCAGTGAACAGCTACACTCCCCTGCCCCAGGCCTGGCCCCTGCGCAGTCCACGGGCCTCCCTCCTAGAATCTCCACCCAGCACGTTTAATCTCAGACTGTGTGACCCTGACAAAGCTCCTTCAAGTTTTATTCTTCATAAACGATACATTTCCCTAAACTCATAAACCGCCGCCTCCTAATTCAGTGTTATTTTATAAATACTTCATTGCTAGCATCAATCAGACAGCTGACTTCCCAGCCATAAAACAACAGCTTGCAGCATCACCATGTTACCCAATATGTATTTACTTATCAAGTTGAAGAACACATGTTTGCAAAATCAGCAACATTACGGCTTTACTAGCAATTTGCTGGCACTTTCTTCCCATTGAACGCCTGGTCTCGGATGTGCCGTATTCCAGCATTCTGCTCACTTGTGCCTTGTGTCTGCAGTAATCGCTACCCCTACCCCTGCCCTACTCAGAGCTCCCCAGCCCCTCGTTGATCATGCTGGGGACTTTGGGCAGGTTATTTACCTAACAAGTGCAGATCTGGAATTATCCATCATCTCTCCTTCACTGCATCTCAGGAGTGCAGGCCCTGCTGGTCTCAGGCTCCCAGGTATGGCCCAAGATGGCCCAGATAAGCTCTAATGGGTCAAGGCAAAGGTTACCTATAGCCAGTCTGCAGGGAGAGGCCTCAAAAATTAATTATTCCACCTGAAAAAAAAATGCAGTTTGAAATGCTCAACATGAGCTGTGCTGAAGTGTGTATTGGGAAACCACACTGCTTGGGTTAGCATCTTTGATCGGCCAATAACCAGCTGGATAATCTGGGTGAGTGACTTTTATCTCAGCCTCAGTTTCCCTCTCCATAAAGCAGTGCCTCATACCTACCCCACAGGTCATTTGGGAGGTAAATGGCTGAGGTGCGTGGAACAAAGCCTGCCACAGCGTAGGCCCTCCACAAATACTTGCTGTTCTTAATGTTAAATAGTCTTGTGTGTTTCCGCTTGAATCCCTGCTCAGCTGCTCACCAGCAATGATCCTGGGCAGGTTATTTAAATTCTGTGTCTCTGTTTCACCTTAAAAAATGGAAATGATCTGGCAAGGCTGTTATAAAGATTATTCCTGGTATACAGCAGGTCAAGTTCATTTATCTCTGCGGAGTTACTGCAAGGGCTACCTCCTTGGGCTCCCTGTATTTCTCATGCACTGTTCTTAATCCTTGAACTACCTTTACACAGTGGGGGGTGGCACACCATTCTACAGGTGAGGAAACTGAGGCTGGCTGAGGTTGAGTGTGTTCCCTGGATCACACAGCCAGTAAGCAGAGGATTTTAAGCTGTATATGTCTGGCTTCTGTTCCCCGGACTTCACTCTCCAGACCCCACCCGTTTTAAAGCTTCTCCAGGTGATATACCACAAATGGATTGGCTTCGTCAATGGGGATTCATTAGCTTACAACCTTACAGTTTCAAGGCTGAGAAAATGTCCAATCAAGGCATCATCAGGCCATGTTTTCTTCCCAAAAACCAGCTGCCAGCAATCCTGGACGACTCTGCCACATGGCAAGGCACACGGTGGCATCTGCTGGTCTCTCCCTTCTCTTCCAGGCTCATTGCTTCAGCTTCTTGCTTCTCCCTGAATTACCTTCTCTTTTAAAGAACCCCATTAAGAGGATTAAGACCTACCCTGGAACACGCTTTAACTGAAATAACCTGATCAAGAGGCCCTACTTACAATAGGTTTACCCCCACAAGAATGTATTCGCTTTAAGAATATGATTTCCGGAGCCCATCCAGCTTCAGACCATCACCCTGTCCTAGGCTGGCTGGAGCAGAATCTCTGGAGGTGAGGCCCAGGCAGCGGGATGGTTTTAAAGCCCCAGGGGGTTCTCATGAGCACCCAGGGCTGCAGACCTCGGCCACACTCCATGCTCCCTCACCATCCTGGGCATCTCACCCGAGCCTGGTGGGGACCTGACTGTCAGGTGGGATTATAGGAGAAAACCGAGGCTGAAGTATCTAATTCAAACAAAAGACAGTAGCCTAGATTCCAGCAAATCAAGGCAGAGGCCTGGGAAATAGTTCCCCAGTGTCTAAGGCAAGCTCAAGAGCCCACAGCCCTGAACCTAAAGAGGAGTAAAGTGTGACAGGCCAGCAGGAGACCCAGAACCTGGGGCCCAAGGGCATCACACGTGAGTGTGGCTGATGCTCCAACAAAAGCCCTTTGACTTCTTACACTACTGCATAATGCCTTTTACCTTATGAGAAAGAAACCAGCGGAGAACCAAGGGTCCAGTGAGCACCAGTTGCAAAGGCCTTTGCCTTGACGCTTGGTTGGTAGAAGGTCTACCTGCTGAGATGTTTGCAGCTCACCTCCCTAAATTTCCCAGGCCCCTGGCACATCTGGCTCCTGGCTCTTGACCAGGACGGGCGACATAATTTCTGGGGCCCAGTGTAAAATGAAAACTCAGGACCCCTTGTTCAACAGTTACTAAGGATGTCAAGTCAGCAAACAGAGCACTGCGTACCAAGCAAGGGGTTCTTCTGGGAACCTGGCCCATCAGAGGGGCCTTCTCAGGAGGGAGCCTCCTGAGCAAGGCCTTTTGCAACTGCACGGTGGTCACATGCCGTCTTAGTTTGCTACAGGCTGATAATGCAAAACCCAGAAGTGGGTTGGCTTTTATAATGGGAATTTATAGTTCCAAGGCTGTGAAATGTCCAAATCAAGGCCTCATCAGAGATGCTGGCTCACCAAAGGTCGGCTGCTGGCGGTCCTGGGCTCCTGCCACGTGGCGAGGCAAGATGGCGGCCGGTCTCTGCCTTCTCCTCAGGCTCGCTTTCTCCCTGAACTCAGCTGTGGGTGATCAGGCGTATGGCTGTCTCCTCAGGTTCAGGCTGCTCAGCTGAGTCCAGCCTCCAGCCTCTCTCAGCCCCTCATGGGTTCTGTGTTTCTGCAGCTGTAGGCGATCATGGAGACCTCTCTTCCATGACCGGGTAAAAACGGCAGCTTGCTTTCTCTGTGTGCTTCTGCTTTCTGTTCTCCGTTTATGTAAGACTCCAGCAAGGGGGCCAGGACTCACCCTGGGTCACGCCTCACTGAAGTAATCCGACTAAAGGCCCTAATGCAAGCTAATCAAAAGTTTCCTTAACTGACTCTAACCAAAAGCTCCCCAAATGCCGGTAGGATGTTGAGGGAACATGGGAAGGGGCTGCGGTTTGCAACCCTAGGTGCTCATTAGAATCCCCTGGGGCTTTAAAGCCATCCTGCTGCCTGAGCCTCACCTCCAGCCAGCCTAGGGGAGTGTGACAGGCTGGACACACACAGGAATGGGTAAGCTTAAGAACACAATTTTCTAGGGCCCACAAAAGACTCAAACCAGGACTCATGCCCGCCAGGCTGCCCTGCTCTTGAACTTGCCTTGGACACCAGAACTGGCCAAAAGGCTGCAGGTGATAAGGTGATAGTGATGTGTGTCATCTTTCAAACGGAGACTTTTAAGAGTCGGTATGTGACCATGTAGTTCTCTGCCCCTCCCACAGCAACCTGGAAACCACGTTTTCTAGATGGCAAAGCTACAAGCTGCTTGGAACTAGATCCCAAAACCACCACTTGGAAAGGAACTATCCTTGGAAGGGAACCACCCAGAGTGGGCCTGATTTGAGTGAGAATCTCGCCTCGTGTGTTAAGTCATTGAACTGTCAGAGTTGGTTTGTTATCTCAACCTAGCCTAGCTAATACAGCTTGAAATATAGGTTAAGCAGCAAAACTGCTTAAACTGCATCCTTAAAATAGTTATAAATAATAGGGACAATAGAATTAACCTAGCAATTAATATTCAGTGCCAGCCAAACCTTTAATTATTTACCAGTGTCCTAGTCCACCTTCATCAATACTTTATGTTATAATTGAAGAAAGATGATAAAACCGTTCACTCTTCATTATTCATTCGGTCATTCATTTACTTATTTACTCATGCGTTCAGCAAATATTTACTAAACCCCTTCTACAAAGCACTATTGTGGTGCCATTGAAAATATTCATGCTTTGAGTTATTTAAATTTAACCTGCAATGCCAAATGATGTTTGCGTTAGTATATTATTAAACACTGTATGTTCCCTATGCGTGTACTGTCAGTGGCATGAATATTTCAGCCATTGCAGGAAATGAATGTATAAGAGACGCCACCTCTACCCTCAGTGAGCTTCTACTCTAAAAGAGAGTTACAAAAAGAGAAGCAAAACCTTGTTTTAATTACTTGAGTGTTGAATGCAAAGGCACCATTTCTTCAGGGACCCTGCTCTGAGTGACTCCTCGGGTGTCCCAGCCTCTGCACTGTGGATCCCCAGGGAAAGCCACTGCTCTAAGGAGGGTGAAACCTGGCTTTTAAGTAGCCCTTAAATTGGTTAAACAAAAAATTCACACACAATTTCCTTTTGTTGTTTTGGGCAACATTAGTTATTTCAGCAAAGAGCTACATAGAAAGGTCTGATAGATAAAAAGATTAAATGGAATTTTTTAATAGTTTAAAAAATATATTACCTTAAAATTCCAGATGTAATGAAGAAATTAGGGCAATAAAGTGAAACATGATGGAAGGGACCCCACCTTCAGCCATATGTTACCCTTAAATTTCAAAAATAGTTATTTTTCCTAAAATCTGCCCCACTGCAACTTAATAGTTCACCAGAAAAGTAGGGAAAGGCATTGAGAAGTTTGAACAATGAGAAGGAGCAACTGGAGGATTGAAATAATCATAAGGTGGGTCTGTTTTCACTGCCTACTTATCAGCATAAAAATAAACAACCTTTAAAAGCAGATGGGAGACAACTATTGCTCAACTTGTCATAACTCATTACATATTTGACTGTCAATTTGTACTTAAAAAGCCAACTAGCTCCAGGGAGGTAAAACAAATTTGAGCGAAGTCTATTGCATTTCCAAACAGTCGATGGTAATTGCAACTGCACATCGAGGCTTATGGCTGCTATTAAACGGAGTTAGCAACTGTCTCAATTTAAGGCATTCTCATTTTTAAGAACAGAGTTATCTTCTTATTTGATGACAGTTGCTAAACCCAAACCTGCATCAGGAGTTTGCTCTTTGTGCCAGATTAATTCAGTGTTTTAAAAAAATCCATTCGGCAACTAAAACACTCAAAGTTCACCATGCTGCAGTGCTTAGTGACGGCATCAGTAGTGGCCCCAAAAGCCTAATATTTGGGAAGTGGGTTGTATTTTAGTCTCATCAATTTTTTCTCTGACACCTGTTCCTTTTTATTTGGTCCAGTCCCGGAATCTGCTATGCGATTTGGTGATTTAAAGTGGAAACTTCCACATTAAAAATAAACTCCTTTAATTGTAATTATGCCGGCTGATGTGAAGATCATTCTTCTTAAACCCCTTTATCACTTATCTCTTGCCGTGTAACAAACCACACCAAAACGTAGTGGCTTACAGTGACAGCCTTTTATTTGCTCATGATTTTGCAAGTTGGGATGGGCTCATCTGGATGGTGTTGCTGGAGTGACTCTCACCCCTGCTGACATCTGGAGGCTCAGCAGGGGCTGGATAGACCGACATGTCCTCAGTACATGGCTGATGGTTAGCTGGGGGTATCAGCCACTGTGCCTTGGTTCCTAGACATGTGGCCTCTCCAGCAGGAGAAACCAGACACCTTTACATGGCAGCTGATTTCCAGGAGGACAAGCCCCAATGTGTAAGCACTTTTCAAATCTCTGTGCAGTGTGTGTGTGTGTCCTATTGGCCCAAAGAAGTTGAGTGGCCAAGGCCAGAGTCAATGTGGGAGGGACAATACAAGAATGAGAGTATGAAGAGGTGTGATTTACTGGGGTCCACATATGTAGCAATCTTACCATGCTTTCTGCAAAATCAATGGTCTCTAGGTGTAAGACATTTTTCAGATGAGTGGAATCCAATTTGAATATTTGAACAGACCTGAAGAAATGACTGGATATTTCAGCTTTTGTCTAAATTGGTGCCATCCAACTCTAGGCTAAAGCAACAAAATTTACTCTCTAGAGTAATACTAAATATTTAATAAAATTTGTTTATTATCTTCAATCTTTATTTCTGAGAAGATTAGATGTAGCAGGATGTAACAGAAAACCCAAAATAATAACAGCTTGAACTAGATGGACTTTTACTTTTCTCTCATTTATTCTTACCCAATAGAAGAAGCTGGAAAGAGACAGTCCAGCCTTCTTTTACAGCTCCATCATCCTCACATTCTCAGGTTGCTTAATCCCTCTCTGTTTCTTCTCTATCTTCCCATCATGTGGCTTCCATTTGAAGGGTCACCTCATAGTCCAAGATGGCTGCAGAAGCTGTAATCCTCACATCTTCATTCCAGGTAGCAGGAAGTGAGGAGAAAGGTCATTACAAAAACACATACTTCCTGGCTGAGTTCTCTTTAAGGAACCTTCCCAGAAGTCTCACACAATACTTCTTATTAATCTTATTGTCCAAACCTTACTCCATGGCCACATGTAGCTTCCAGAGAAGCTGGAACATCTAGTGTCTCAACCAGTCAGCAACGTGGCCAGCTAAAATCAGGGTCATGTTCCTCAGGAAGAAAGGGAGCGGGGTACCAGGAGGACAACTTGCATTCTGGGGCACAGTCCCTTTAGCAGAGCAGGCTTCGTGGGGTAACTAGCTATATGGCCTTGGGCAGACTGACTAGGGCAGACTCACCCTTTTCATCTCCATTCCCTCATCTGTGCAATGGACTTGAACTCAATGCTTTGCATATGGTACATCATTGTGTCTATAGCCTCCCACTTTGCTGGGCCCTGGGAAGACGCGAGGGAATGAAATGCTGGGTTTGCCCTCAAGATGTTTGCAGCCCAGCAGCGGGGGATGGGGAGAAGCTATGACTAAAGTAGCCCCTGGGGTGGGACAGCACAGGGGCCGGAGCGAAGCCCTGGGAAGTGTTGAGTGAAGAAGCCTGGAGCTTGGAGCAGCTCTGGTGGAAGATGGCACCAGTCTACAGGAGATCTTTATTGGATGGGTAAGGAGCTTTCCTGTTCAAAAGAGGGAGGCAGGAGGACAAGAGGCAAGATATTCACAGTGAATGGGCCATTTTTTAAGTTGTAGCCCATCGCCAAAGTTCGTGTCAACAACATTTAGTTCATATATTTGGGGAAAAGATTGGCTCTGGGGAAGCGGATGTGGCTCAAGCAATTGGGCTCCCATCTACTGTACAGGAGGTCCAGGGTTCGATTCCAGCGGAGACCAGGAGCAGCAAGGTGACGCAACAGAAAGAGACACAGACAATTAGAGACGCAGCAGAACAGGGAGCTGAGGTGGCACAAGAGATTGAGCGCCTCTCTCCACTCTGGAAGGTCCCAGGTTCGGTTCCCAGTGCCGCCTAAAGAGAAAACAAGCAGACACAGGAACACACAGAGCAGACAGCGAGCGCAAAACAATGGTGGAGGGGAGGGGGTAGTAAATTAATAAATCTTAAAAAAAAAAAAAAGAATTGTCTCTGCTGCCAACAGAGATACAGCTTGAAAACCGGCTGGCCTTGGGCCAAAGCCGCCCCTAGACCTGTTTTGTTTGGCCTTTCCAGCCCCACTCAATGATACTTTACATTATAAATTTGAGCTAGTTATCATCATTTAAGCATTTTTGACCTTCATACAAAAGTCCAACTTTCCATCGTCTCTTGAAAAATCAAAAGATCTGGCTATTCCAGACTTGCGCTTCAGAAATGCAGCAAGAAGCTTGAGCTGAAAGGCACCTGCCCCTTGAGGCAGGATATACATTCCTTGCCACAGTCCCCACCACTCCCAAATGTCTTTAAATCACTCTGCTCAGGTAGAGTTACTGATCTGGGCCTTGGGTAAGCGTTTGAGCTTGTCACCCCCGGCCCAGATCCCATGACCCCACTCTGGGGGCAGAAAGACCACCAGAGTCTATGGGTCCAGACTGCTGTAAGAGGAGAGGCCAAAAGTCACCGACATCGTCATCCACGTTCACGTCATTAAGCACCTTCTGGATCTAAGGTACCTCCCACAAACATCTGAAATTGGGAGCGGGACCTTTGTGCTGGTGCTTGACAATCCCTGGATAACTGGAGGACAGAGTGCAGGCAAATGCTGGCAAGAGGGGCACAGTTCAGTCTCCCAGGCCTTGGGGTCAAGCCTGCTTCCCCCTTGCTTCCTCCCCAGGGTTGGATGGGTAGCGCCTGTTTTCTTTGCCTCAGTTCTCTCCTCCTGCCTTCTATGAGGTCAGAGAGGGCTTTCTCGAGCAGTGTCCATGCCCAGAGCTGAGAGAAGACCTCCTCCTCCCACTCCACCTGCCAGTAGAGAATTGTGGGGCTGAGCAGAAAACTTAAAGCTGAATCATAAGGAACGGCTGCCGATTGGACATCCCCTCAAATGAAGATAAAGCAGACTTGAAATGCTAATGTAGGTCAGTGGGAAAGGAAGACATTATTTACGATTCATTACCTGGGTGATTCTTCAGGAATGCATGCTCTGCAGAACACAGGGCTGCCTCTGGGTACCAGATCAGGTTGGTTGATTAGTTTTTGTCGACTGATCATTTAACCATTTCCCTATTAACTCCTGTTCACATGGAAACAGAGGAAGGTGATTGATGCAAGCACACACTCAACAGAATTTTCTAGGCTTCTTCTAGCAGAAGGAAAAATTTATTTTCTTATTTTCTTAATTCCTGTTTCTATGGAACCTGAGCGTGAGTCCTGGAATTAGTATTAGTTGAACTCTAAGTGGTTGGGTCCCACAAGACATTTGTTTTCCTCATCACCATTCCACACAGCAATGGGTACCCCTAGAACTGAGATCAGAGCTGTGGTCAATAAAAAACAGCCATAACTTACATCTCCCAAGTCCTTATCTCCCAGGCACTGAACGTTAAATTAATTAATTTTTGCATCCTCAATGGAGACGATATCAGGGGAAAAAAATCTAAAAAGCTCTCTGGCAGGAGGTGATGATGAAAACAACATTGGGAAGCACGCATTCATTCGTTCAATCCCCTTGGTGGCCCATGAGTAAGGTGCCATTTTGTAAATGGAAAAGCTGAGGTTTAACAAGCTAAAGAAGCGTGCCCAAGGGCGCACAGCTGGTCAATGGTGAGACCAGGGTTTAAAACAGACAGCCCCTGTCCTTCCTCATGCTACTGGCACTGTTCTGCATTGAGCTTGCATTCTTGCTAGACGTGAACTGGGCTATGTCTACTTGCTTGGTCAGAAAGCAATCCCAAGTTGGGGTGCGTCGTGGCCCGTTGAATGGATGATTGCGGCCCGTGACCCCTCTCATGCAGGATTCATCCTCCAGTCCCATGCTACCCTTTGCTGAAGGTTTTGCCCCAATGTCACATTCACAACACTTCTCACACCTGCTCTCTGCCTGTCACGGCTATGCAGTCTGTCTACCTGTGAAGCGAAACTTGGAATAGGTGAAAACTAACTCATTCTTGCTTTCCCAGCACTGTTCACAGTAGAAAGTCCGAGTCCTGAGACTCCTCAGTGCTGGGAAAACTGGTATGGTTAGTCAGCCTACGTTAGGGCTCTGACTGGGCAGTCAGAACCGGGATGCCTAACATCCCTCCACTAGAAAGGTCCTCAAGGGAGATTTAGTTTCAAATTAACATTGTTCCAGCAATAGTTAAAACAAGGTGCTGGAACCTAAAATACCAGGAGCTTCCGTGTCCCTCTCACCTGGCTGCATAAGCTGGAGGAGCCAGTAGTCTGAGGGCTTTCCTTCTGATGTGAGAAACAAACCCGTAAGTCATCAGTTATGCAGTGCTGTATCGAGGGGCACGTCCGTCACTTAGATGATTCAACCTCAGAAGATGTTTGGGTGGAGCTAGAACACCCTGCTTCCTCTCTCAGCTCAATGTTTTACGACAGCACACCATTTTGTCACGTTGGGGGGCTCGCTTGGTGGCACTTGTGGTCTCGGCTCGCATGTGCTTTTGTTTTACCCGTCACCCTGGGACGCGTGCAGGGGCCTCAACTGTGCTGTCAGAGAGCCGGCACCAGACACACGCCTGTGACTCAACATACTATTCACTTAGGGAAATCGGTTTTATTTTGTGTTTAAAAAAAGAAGGACCCTGATAACTTTGATCATGCAAAGGAACTGTTTTGGGATAAAGTCGAAGAAATTTCAGAACAAAGTAATTCTGTTACTTGTGGAGCAGTGAGCCATCTTCTGCCACATCCCTGCTCCTGAGGCTGGCTGGCCTTTCATCACTGTTGAGAACAAGCCCTCACTTTCAGATCTGCTCTCGTCTTCTGGAAGGAGTGACTGTGCTTGAAGTCATGAGAGGGCAAAACTTCAAACTTGGTCTTTCAAGGTCACTTCACCTGGCAGCACCCCTTTTTTTTTTTTTCCACTCAGAGGACTACAGCCAAGAGGACGGGGTATCAGAGCAGACAGAGCAGCCCTAATTGCTGACCAGCCCATCATGTTGATAGCCCTGAGTCCTTCAATAAAAGGAAATGACTGCCCAGCTTGAGACTTTCAAGCAGCAGCCTGTAATTCTTTTATTTTGCTTTTGAGGGGCCGCTGCTAGTTCATCCGCCTCTGGGAGTGACAGGGTGGTTATCATTTATTTTGACACTAAGGTGGATATTGTGACAGGAGAGAAGACAGAAATGCACTATGTGGAGGGCCCACACGTGTGTCTATCACCTAATTATCGTTTCCCTGCCATTGGGGAGGCACGCATAGGCACGAGGCAAGCCTGGCTCTAGAGTTTCGTGGGCTGATGGAAATGAATGAGCCCTTCCTCCTACATCCAGGAGGTGGGCTTGGGAAAGAGGTAGGACCAGGCACCACCCAGGAGCAATTGGAGCAGCTCTTCTGGTGCCTCCTTGCTGAATGCCAACCCTGAGTTTAGGGTTGAATCCAATTCCAACATGACCTGCAAGGCACATCAATGAAGAGTTAGAGATGGTAGTGAAGTGTACCTGGTTGTGAAAAAATGTCTACACAAAGTTGTCCACTCTTCTCTGCAGGCAAGTTACCAAAGAGTCTTGTCAGTGTAGAATGAGGGAAAGGTACAGTGAATTTCAAGAATGCAGTTCAACTCAAAGAACATTGATGGAGGACCTACAAGATGCCAGATACTGAGCTTGCAAAGAAGAGCTAAACGCCGTCTATACACGCCAAGAGCGCAAAACTTAGGGCCATGCAACCTATTGCATAAAGATAATCTTGAAATAAAGACTTTCTGTCAGTAGAGAACTTTGGGAAATGCTGCAGGTTCGACTCTGTCTTGGAGATGTACAATATGCACTTGCTTATTAAAGGTGCTGGAAAGGCCTCCAGGAAAGAAACTTGCTTAATTTTAATTGCACGTTTCCCAAATGTGTTTCTCTACTGAGCCCCTGGAATTAGACTTCCTTGGATTCAATTGAGAAAATGCCAATTTAGGCTGGTCTAGTCATGGCAGAACCCTATTTGTTACCTGGGAGTATGAAAACCATGATCCAGCCCCCAGAGTAGGGGCTGGAAGGAGCTATGCAGGTGGAGTGGAATTCAGAACAGAGCCTCACTCAAGGGAGTCTAGAGCACCCCACAAAGAAACTGTGTTTTTGATGTGTGTGTGTGTGCGCGCGCGCATATGGTATAGAGTTATGGTCTCTAAAGTAGAAACCCATATCTGTAAACTAAGACTATGGCTTAGGTGGAAAGGAAATGGCGAGGCAGAGCGACTCACAGATGATGCACCCTGGGACTCATCCTGGAATATCAAGTGCCAGGTTCTTTGGACAACTTAATTGTAAGCGTCTTTGTCTGGGGCCATTCACTGCCTACCATCGTGGTTGGCGCAGAACCTTGGGCAGGGATTGATAATAAACGCATCATCCTTCTCTGAACACTGACGTGCCAGGCCCAGCACCAAGTTCTTTAATTATATATCCCATTCAATCCCCACAGTGACCAAAGGGGAAAGCATCTTTAATATTCTCATGCTGCACCTGGGGAAGTTGGATTTAAGGGAGACTGAGTCACTCGCTCAGATGAGACAGTTGGTAAGGACTCGAACCCAGACGTGTTGCCCCGCGTTTGTGATCTTGAATGCTGTAGATGCATTTACATAACATAGGCGTTATTCAGACTCGATGGAGGTGGGTTTGCTAAGTAAATCCAGTTATCAACATCTGGGTAAAGCCAAGGTAGAGCTTAGGGCCAAGTTAGCTTGATCTCTAACAACTGTCATAAAAAAGGTTTTAATTATTTAAAAATACTTTAAAAAGCAATATTCTAGGATAACCTTTTTTATCTCATGCTATCAAATCTTTAGAAAGAAAAAAGATATTCTCATTGAATTTCTGGGTAAAACTGGCAGTTTTTTTCCCCTCAAGTCATTTTAATGCATATGGCAGTTATAGTCCATGTAACAATTTTTATACTTTTTCTTGCCCATCTATGACAGCAATTAAAGGCAGATTAAATAGGGCATGGATTCAATCAATCACTCGCTAGGCACCAGCTAAGTGCAAGGCGCTGGGCCATGTGTACTTAAGCTGAGGCTGTTTGGTATGGAATTGATAGAGTTGGGGTGTCCTTCTACGTCTTCTACCACAAGGAACCCACTTAGCACATCCTGGGTAAGTTCAAGGACCTGAAAACTGCCTCTCATTTCTGACAGAGATGCCCAACTTTCCTGTTTTCCTAGATAAAAGGGCAAATCCATGTCACATGTTACACCAGCTCCCATGGATTGGGAGCGCCCACCGGGCCCCGTGGGTTGAGCAGGAACTGATTCCATAAATACGGCTCAGTGGGAACAAGAGTGGGGTCTTGAGTGATATCTGCTAAAGGCCAGGCCCAAGGTCATGGAGCTACACGTGCCAAGAATTTTCTGCTCTTGCACTAGATCCTGAATCTTGCCTTGTGACCGTTTCAAAGGGCAAAGCAACGAGATCAAATAGAAAAGGTGTCTTGAGGCATCTGGCTTAATGGCATCATTGGTGAACTTAACTGAGACTAACAAATTGATCAACCTTTGTGGTGATCAGGTCCCTCTTGATTTTCTGATCAATCAGGCATAATGGCTGATATTCTGATTCCAGTTGTAGTGGTCCGTTACCAGCTAACTCATGCTTTGAACCCAGAAGGGTTCCGAATCAGAAAGTGGGGCCCTATGTTCATAGAAGAGTAAGCTGTGATGAAAAAATGTATTGGTACTTATAATTATGTTCTTATAAGTTAAGTTTTAATTACAAAAGCAATACATTCTTCTTGTAAAAAAAAAAATCAGTTCATTATAGATTAGGCAAAAGCCTTCCTTGATTGCCACCCCATATCCCAATCCCCTTTCTCCCATCCCAGATTTAACCAACACTATCAGTGTGAGGATCATATTCACAGACCTCTTTCTATGCATTTCAAGACGTAAAACTGTACCTGTAAAATTCACGTGTAAAGTACTGTGGAATATTTTGTGTGCAACCCAGTTCACAAAATGATGTTGTACTATAGATAACATTCTTGAGCCTGGTTTTTTTCACTTAATAATATATCTTGGAGAGTTTTCCATGTTAGGACATGTTAGATCTACACCCTTTTATAAAACTACTTCAAAATATTTCACAGTGTGCAGACACCATTGTTTTAGCAATTCTCCTATTGCTGGACACTTGGGTTGTTCCTAGATTTTTCACCAGAACTTTGAATGTCCTTCCAAAAAATTCTGGGCTACATGAGTAAGTGTTTCAGGGGTAGGAATCAAGAGGTATAATCGCATCTTTTTTTACTAGCTGCTGCCCAGTTGTCCTTGAAAGTGGCTGGACTACTCCCCTTCCCATCAGCTGCGTTAGCAGACTCAAGGCTCCCTGTCTTACTCCTTTATCAACCCTTGAGAGCGTCGGTTTACATGTTTGTCAATAAAATCGGATCCTGCCTGTCTTCGTGAGAACACAGACTTGTCTTGCTCACCTCTGTAGCTCAAGTGCCCAGAAAAACATTTGCTCGTGTTTCCTTTAACTGGAATATCTTTAGCCTCTGAGAGCCCCTCGACTTCACCTTGCCCACTCGCTCCTCAGGTGCCCCCAGCAGGACCTATACTGAACGCCAACTTGGGGGAGGCAGTTCTCCTCCATGTTCATATCACCCTCTCTCAGTGCATTTGATATGTTTTATGATTTTTACCTTTTTATACATTTATCTCTCCCAACAATCTCCGAGCTCCTGGACACCAGGCATTGTGCATTTTTGCACCTCTATTTCCCCCATGCCTGGTCCAGAGCCCCACACATGGAGGCTCCAAGAAGCGCTTTTCAAATGAAGGCCATTGTCACAGAGCCACATCCATAATGGAGTGAAAGCACATGAAAATAAGCAGCATATCAGCAGAAGGAGAAATTAAGCCGTCACTCTGCTGAACAGTGGAGATTTCTTTATTTCAGGTCTTTTAATGTGATGGAGGGGGGGAGAAGAGGTAAAACAAAACAGAGCTAGGGAAATGCTTGCCTTTTTTTTTTAATCTGTCACCCCACGGTAACCGTCTCCTGCCCTTCTGTCCTGCCCCCCGCAGGGACGACAGTGATGAGGATGACAGCTTTTGACGCGGATGACCCCGCCACCGATAATGCCCTCCTGCGGTATCACATCCGTCAGCAGACGCCTGACAAGCCATCTCCCAACATGTTCTACATCGATCCTGAGAAAGGAGACATTGTCACTGTTGTGTCACCTGCACTGCTGGACCGGGAGGTGAGCTGAAAGGAGTACATTTTCTTCTTCGTGAGCGTAGAGTGTGATTGTTGCACAAGGAGGATTTGGGCCTCCAGTCACTGGTGATTTCTGTTGTAAAGGTGGAAACTGAGGTATTTGCACATGACTGCGTGGGGAAAATCTAGCAGGAAAGGGGATATTATGTGACCCCCAAAACAGACTCTAACAGGCCGCATCCTTTGAAATAATTTGTGTCCGCTCAGCCTGATCCCTCGTGTTCATGCTGGGAATACTGGCTGCTGATGTTCTCCCTGACCTTTCTGCCAGAAGCAGCGAGGGAAGGAAGGTGGGAGAGGGGAGCAGCTTTGCCCAAAGGCCTCCCGGGGTCTGCTGGGCAGGCACATGGCTTGGGCTTACTCCTGCTCCCTCGTGGACCCTCCGCTGTGGGCGTCGCTGTCCTCCCTTTCAACCTCCCTCTTCCTTCCATCTCTGCTCATCCCCCTGGGAGGCTCCTTGTGAAATCTCATCCACCTTCTACATCAGATGTGCATTGCCCCGTGGACCCCCATCAGGCCACACGCCTGCTCTTTGGTTTTGCCCATGGCGTTCTAAAGCGTTTAGAATTAGCTGCCATGTTAGAATACTTTGATTCCATGTTTCTAAAAAGAATCCCAGTTTCCAGCTTTTTGTCTGCCCTATTTCCACGTCAGCAACCAGAGCTGGGTGTCGGTCAGCTGTCCCATTTACATGGGGCAGGTGCTCCTCCCATTTATGTCTCCCTCCCAACTCCCAGCTGCCCCTCTGGCCCTACCCTTTCTCCTGAGCTCGAGCCACCACCACCCCCAAAGCTGGCTGCAGGCTGCTTTCCGTAGGAGCTCCCCTTGGCCCCTGAAGCCACCATACCTAAACCGACGTGTGGATTCTCATGCACCCATCAATCCCAGGATTGCTCCCCTCTGGAATTCCTTATTCCTAACATCGTTCCACAGGTGAACACCTGGGAATCATCCTTGACCTTCTGCCAGTACCATCTGCTCCATGATAATCGCTGGGTTTCCTTAATGGTCCCTGAGCATTTTCCACTGTGTTTTTGATTAAATGAATCCCTGAGCCAGTAATGCCTTCTCCTCTCCTTTCTGCTTTTATAAGCGTCTCACAAGCTTCTGCTGCAGATTAACCCTTCTCAGAAGCCATCCTTATTCTCCCCCTGATCCCTAGTCACACTTCCTGCAGCCATCACGGGCATTTAGCCTGCGCTGCGCTGGTGGTCACTGGTGTTTTTAGAGTACCCCCTTTCTCTTTTTCTAGATCTGTCCTGTTCAATATGGCAGCCACTGGACACATGTGGCTACTTCAATTTTACATAGATCCTTGATTACACAAGTCACATTTCAAGCGCTCAGTAGCCACATGGAGCTTGTGGCCCCCACGTTGGGCGAGGCAGATAAACAGGACAGAAATTCCTGTTGGGCAGCACTGATCTAGAGGGTAATTCCTCGAGAACAGGGGTTATGACCACGCGTGTCTTTTCAGCCCACTGCCTGGCACAGTTCCTGGCACTCTAAAATCCTAAGTATGGATCTGTTGGCCCAGAGGAATAAAAGCAAGAATGAGTTGGAAATGGCAGTGAAATTTTACACTTGAGGGGTAGGAAATGGTCTCCAGAAATGGGAAAATATTGCAAGGGAGAGAGTGAAATTTTCATTGAAACTCTGGTTATCACTTGGAAAGTATAATTGCTCCTAGTTAAAAATAGAAATGCAGAAAAGAAGTTCATTGTCTTCATTTTGTCTCCCATTTCCTCTCCAGCTCTCTCTTTTTATGACTGCCCTGTTCTCTTAGTCTTCATAGACAAGAATGACTTTCCAGCTTTTTGCTCTCTACCCAGCACTTGCACACACCAGCTTTCCTATAACTCCTAGTTCTCCTGAAAGGTATTTGCAAGTTCCTGTAGGGGGGAAAGATGGGACGCATTGGTGTCTCCATTCCTGCTTCTGTTTTTACTGATAGAAGATGTTGTGTACGTTTCTATTTACAAATCAAAGTGATAACATACTGGATAATTGGACTTTTTGAAATTTATTTTGGGGCAAATGTGTTTCAAGTTTATGATATTTTCATTTGGGTTTTTGTTAAGCTGTAATAAGTAGATAATTATGGGACTCAAATTAAGCATTTCTAACCACAAAGTGTGAACAGCCCCAAAAAGATAAACACAATTTAACCAAAATTGGAAAATCAATGAAAATGAGTGAGCAGTGTCACTTTTCCATGAGGGTTTCCAGAGTTCATTGCTGACCCAGGCACCACTGGTGTGCTCGGAAAGGAAAGAAACGTCCATGCATTTTGGCAAGATTTGTCTATTTACTAATGCTGTGGTAAGCTTGTCTGCAGCGTGTTTGCTGAAAGGGTAAGATGTGACTCCAAATTACTTGCTTTTAAAGGGACAGAACTCTCGTTTTAGGTTTCCAGTCGGTTTTTCCCACAGTTTGAAATGTTTTCATCCCACTGAGAGTCAGCACCTTTTCAAATGATCAGTGTGGACATGGATTCCTTCAGCAGGGTTGCAAAATTATTCTTTATTTGTTATTTCTGGAGAACTTCGGAGAAGGCATCCTGTCTTGTATGGTTTTAGAAGTCTACCTCGGTATTAGCTCAGCAGAACATTTAATACAGAGTGATAAGCCCAAATCAATTTTAAACTTGGTTACTCTGTCTTCACTCACAGTATCTCAAATAGCGTTTTTGAGTGTTGGATATTGTATGTGTAAACAAATAGGATCGGGGCTCCTTCTAGAGTCGCGGTGCTGAGACAGGACAAAGCCCTTCCTCCTGCCCCCGCCGGCCCCCACCTGAACTCGTGGACAGCGCCAACAGTGTCGCCCACTTGTCGAGAGTGAGGGCTCCAGACGCTCACTGGTCGACATGAGCTCAGTTCATAGGATGTAAAATTTTTCATTTTGATTCAGTGTGGTGTCTTTCCTTTCATGCGTCCATTTTCCAGGAGGCCCCAGCAGGAGGTGTTTTCCCCGGGGAGGCACAGAGATACATGAGAGATTTAGGGAGGCAGCGGTCCCGAGCTTTCTCTGGAACTTGTGCGCTAGGACTTCCCCTGTCCTCCACTCACTGACTTTGTAATCAGAGCTTGTCACCAAGGGTAGTCAGGGACCAGCAGGGACACGATCCTCAGCATGTTACCATTGCAGGTCTTGCCCCTGCCTCTTCCCCCACCCCTGCCCCCCAGCCCGTCTCTTGAGGGGCCCCTGAGGCAGGCACCCTCATCTCCATCTGCAGCTCCCCAGACTCCGTGGTGCTTGAAGAAGGGACCATAGCCGGCTTGTTCCCTGAAGTCCTCAGCCCTTAGCATATGGGAGATGCTCAAAAAAATATTTGTCAGATGAAAGGAAGAATGGGTGGGAGAAAGGGACAGGGAGGCAGACACCTTGAAGTGGAAGACATCCTCTGTGTGCACAGGCCACTGCCTGCGGTGGGCTGGCTGGGCCAGGTCGGATGGCGCCAATTCTCCTTTCGTTTCCTGGAATGTTTGAGGTGGTGGAGCCGTTGGACTCAGCACCCAGAGCTGGGAGTGAACACCCATCCTCACCCCCTCTGGGGAAGGCGAACATGCCTGGAGGCTCCTCACCCATTCCCATTGTCTTCCCAGAACATAAAACTGACCCCCTTCCTGCCTCGGCATATCTATCAGCAGATGTTGAGCTTCCATTAGACGGGCCAAAGTGGCCTGCAAGGTCCTGTCCAGCGTGAGGATTGAGGAGAGTGTTTTCCCTGGAAAGTTCCTCTTCTAATGAGCCTTGACCTTATAGAGAACAACCAGGACTATATGGACAACTGAGAGTGGGACTGAGAAGGGGTCAGTTGCTGCTTCTCCTGTGATATGCCCACACTCTAACCGATAGCTCTGGCTTCACCAAGCACTGGCGCGCTGGCAAGCCCCCCACCCCAGCTGTCCATTTGTGATTCAGGGACCCTCTTCTACAGTGTGTGAGTGTCCTGGGGCTGCCATGACAAAGGACCACAAACTTTCTGACTTAAAATGCAGAAACGTGTTCTCTCACCGATCTGGAGGCTGGAAGTCTGAAATCAAGGCGTCGACGTGGCCGTGCTCCCTCTGGAGGCCCTTGGCGCCTGGGCTGGCCAGCCTTGGTGAACCATGGCTTAGAGCTGACTCTCCCAGTTTCTGCCTCCACTGTCATCTGGCCTCCTCCCCGTGTGTCTTCTTATAAGGACATTGTCGTTGGATTAGGGCCCACCTTAATCCAGTATGACCTCATCTTAATTTATAGTATCTGCAGAGATCCTCTTTCCAAATAAGGTCCATGCACAGGTGCTGAGAGTTGGGACTGAACATGTTTTAGGAGATGGGTGTGCACAGTGCAACTCATCACAGGTGTAACCCCGGCTGAGCTCCTGCTTCATGCAGGACCTTGCTGGGATACCACAGCCT
The DNA here is from genome assembly GCA_029593785.1 of Cabassous unicinctus. Classification (NCBI taxonomy): domain Eukaryota; kingdom Metazoa; phylum Chordata; class Mammalia; order Cingulata; family Chlamyphoridae; genus Cabassous; species Cabassous unicinctus. The sequence continues at coordinate 4,047 of JAQZBX010005028.1, read as the reverse complement.
GGAAAAGAGGGACTCGGGGCCAAGAGGTCTGGCTTCATGGTGAAGATGAGTTAGCCTTTGGAAAGAGCCAGTGGGTGTATTCCAGTTGGCCCCCGAGTGGCGAGAAGTGGAATCAAACAAAATAGGTTCTCAAACTTGACTGAGGAGCTTGTTAGAAATCCAGTGCTTTTTAGAAATACGAAGTGTGTCAATGAAATCAGAGACTTCGGTAAGACATAGGCATCGGTAATTTTTTTAAAAAACCCAGATGATCCAAATATGCAGCAAAGTTGCATCATCTGCATCTTCAGAGACAATGTTTCAGGGCACTTAATGCTTGATGCACTTAATACGGGGTATAGTTTGAGTGTGGGATTTTAAGTTAGAATCCTGACCCCATCACTTATTAGGATTTGACCTAGGCAAGTTACTTGACCTCTCTCTGTACCTTAATTATTCATCTATAAAATGGGAATAATTGCATCTACCTCAAAGGGTTGTTAGTGAGCATTACATGGGTCAAAATATGTAAAGCATTTTCTTTATTCTAAATTAACATGAGCTATCATAATTATCGTTCCTGGGTATAATAAGAGTAGATAGTGGATTCCCCATTATGGGATGTAGTCAAACACAGACTACCCTTGTTAGGATGTTACAGAAGGAGTTTAGTTGTCAGGAAGGCATTATGCCCTTAAGGTCTTTTCCAACCTTGAGATTCTATAGTTTTAAAAAGCATTTATTGAATGCCTTCACTGTGCAATTTGTTCTGCAGGATGTCTGGGAGTGCCACTTCCCCACCTGGCCAGCCCATTGCCTAATCAATAGGAACTATGATAACACCTGCGTTACAATCCTTATCACCTTTCTTGAGATGTGTACAATCTTCAGTCTTGTTCCATTGTACACATACATTCATGACCATTTGTCACACTTCCTGTGGCTGCTGATAATCCAGGCCCCAGTTCCCATCCACTACAGGGGACAGCTCTGCATACCGTTTCTGCTCACAGGTAACAGAGCTATCAGAAGAGTCCTCCCAAATTCTGAAGACCACGCTCACCTTGTTCTGTGATGCATTCCTCTTCACTTTTGCTGGGCCGGGGTTTATTGCAATTCCCCAGACTTCTGGCCCAAGTGTGAGAGCAGCTGCAGCAACCATTTATTGCCCTTCTTGTATCATAAGTTGGGTGTTCATAGATACTGAGTTTCATTTGGAGACATGGAACATTTTCCACCCAAGCTCTTATGTTTCAGGAAACTTTCCCAGAATGTATACTCAAGAAAGCAATGACTTGGACCTTGGTCAAACTTCTGTTTCTGCATTGCCAAACCTAGTGCCCTGTAAAGAATAGGCACTCAGTAAAGATTTATGGAATGAATGGATGAAGCTCCTATGTCCTTTCAGTGTGTATTATCTCAAAACCTACTGCAGGATCCACGCTCAAGCATGGTAGCATGGGTCGAATAGTGTCCTAAAACCTCAGAATGCCACCTTATTGGGAAATAAGGTCTTTGCAGATGCAATTAAGTTTAGGTGAGGTCAACATGGATTAGGATGGCTGGTGTCGTTGTGAGGAGCGTAGAGGGCACAGAGACACAGAGAAGACGGTGTTGTGAAGATGGAGGCAGGGAAAGGAGTGATGCAGCCACAAGCCAAGGACGCCTGGGGCCACCAGAAGCTGGCAGAGGCCAGGAAGGCTCCTCCCCTAGAGCCGACGCAGGAAGCACAGCCCTGTCCATGCTTTGTTTTCAGACTTCTGGCCTCCAGAACTGAGAGAGCAAACTTCTGTCATTTTAAGCCTCCCAATTTCTGGCCAGCTACTGCAGTCCTTGGAAAATAATACCCATGGGTATATAAACAGAGGAAAGGATTTTATTTGAGTTGAGAGCTCAGTCTTGACCTTTGCACAATCATCTACTTACCTAATTTATTCACGTGCCCACCTTGCTCCAGTGACTGCACTAGGTGCTAAGAAATATCTTGGTGAACAGCATGGGCAGAGAGTCTGTGTCTCTTGCTAAATAATAGTCTCTGTCCTTCCTTGGTGAGGGAAGTAAGGGCCTAGAGCCTACTAAACAACTTTGGGGCCACCTGGGCCTCTCGCATCCTTTTCCATAACCTTCCTCAGCCTCTCCACTCAGACAGCTCCGCCTGTGTTTCTAGAACTGTCTGGCTGCATTACAAAATAAAACCAGATAAAGATCCCTAACTTTCGATAAATGGTTTATTCAGTTGATCATCTTGGGCACCAGACTGAAATTCATCCTCTGAAATCTGCTAACTTTTCTGAAAACAGCCACAATTTGCAACTACTCAGGGTATCTAATGGTCAGTGTGTGTGTTTGCAAATGTTAATGGTTTCCAAAAGAGGCCCTTAAAAAGCAATCTTAAAATTTGCATAGTCAAAGTGTCATTAGTCTTTCTAAGGAGTCTGGGTTGAGTGCTTTTCCATCTTTGTTTGGATTTGCCTTTACCTTATTATGTATTATCTTCTAGATAATCTGAGGAAAGTGATATCCAGCCCATAAAAATGTACTCACAATAGAAGATATTAGAACTGTGAATGCAATTTATATTCTAATTTCAGCTGGTAAAGGATTTTCTAAAACTTTATCATGCCCCAATTTTTAGGCCAAATGTGAAAACAGAGAGTTCCTTTTTTCTTTCCCTAATGTCACCAAAGCCCTGTCTTTAGATTTATGTGCATTCATTTGCCATGAGAGATTCTGGAGTCCTTGAATATGTCAGAGATGAAAACTGAAGAGGGTTAGCGGAACATCTATGCAAAACAGTCGATGAATTTGGATGTGTGGCTGCAAGTCAAAGAGAGCTAGGTGTTTGGTCAAAATGATCTACGTTAAAATATTGTCACATAAGTCACATCTCCATGAACAAACTAAAGAAATCTGTGAAAATGATGCTATCAAGTCAACTGCCTGAAAAATAATAGGAATAATAAGCGATAGCATTTCCCCCCCATGCCTTGAATGAAAGATGGAAGTAGTAGTCAAACTCTTAGGAAAATGAATGTTTTTAGGTTGCTCTGATCTAATGCTAATACTTTTCTCATTATCATCATGTTTAAAACATTTGCAGTAATTACACACAATTCAATCAGCTGTCAGGAATCTTCTCTCTCTTTGTTTTGGTGGGTGGGATGAGAATTATTTAGATAGTAGCATCCTCATCATTCCTGCAAGCTATTTACTCATAAATATTTTTGTAGGGATAATTTTCTCCATTTTTTTTTTATCACTTGCTGCTGAGAAAACAGAAAATAAAAAGTAGATGTAAATAAATGGTCTTATTATTTTTTTAAAATAACCCATTATCCTTGCAAATGAAACACAGATGGTAAACCACCCTGTGCGACTAGCACTTGCTTTGTTGTGTCAGCGAATAAAATAGATGGGGACGTTGAGGAGGTGGGGCTCTAAGCCTGGGGTGTGAATTCAGTTCTGTGGGTGGGAGTGGGGCTGCCTTCTGGGGGTACTCGGGTTAGAAAGAGGGGAGGGCAGAGTCTTACCTTGAGGCCTCCTTCCTTCACTGCTGTGCTCTGGATGCATTCTAGCAGGAGAGCTTGTGGCTTCTTGGGACCCCCCTGGTGACCCGACCTCCTCCTTCCATACCTCCAAGGTTGACCCATCACCCTTTCACAGTTAGGGCTGTGCCTAGTCTTCTAGCATGAACTCACCTTAGCCAAAACCCGGCTAAGACGCCTGGTCCTAGGGCATGGCTGCTGGCTTCAGACTCTGGATTAATCGTCTCCCTCTGCCACTCACCCACTGCGAGACCTTGGGCAAATCACGTAGCTTCTCTAAGCCTCAATTCCTTCATCTTCCATGATGAGGATACTCATAGTCCCTCATTCATAAGCTTTTGGGGAAGATTGAACAAGATCTGTCAAGTACCTAGCATGATGCTTAACCTAGCGTAAACACCTGGTAGGTATTAGTTAATGTTATTTTCATGACTGAAATGAGATTGGAGAAGCAGAGAGAACGTGGTAGTGGTAGGCTGAATTGTATTCCCCAGTATAGACATGTTCTTAATCTTAATCCATG
>JAQZBX010005027.1:0-57971 GCA_029593785.1 Cabassous unicinctus | reverse complement strand
TAGGGAATTTTAGCAGGGTCAGCATGATTAAGCAACTTTTCTCGTGCTCAGATACCAGATTAGTTAAAACAAAGCATCAATTTTCTCGCGCCAGAAAGGGTAATGGGCAGCTTCAATTGTACACTTCAAACGCATATCTGTTTTATCCATATCCAGCATAGCAAGCAAGCAAACAAGCAATCTTACAGAAGCTAATGTTTGCAGCTAGCTTCAGCGTTAAGGGGTTTAGGGTTAATCTTTACTAGGGGTGGCTTTTGATCATTCTATGGTGGCGTGATTGGTCAGGCCCAGATGCATATCCGGGGTATTGTCTAAGCAAGTTTTATGGGCCTTAGGAATTTCATCAGTGTTACCTCGTTTAAAAATCCCCATTATAGTTTATAGTAACATTTTTAATAGTGGAACACTGGAGGAAAAAACAATATTCAACAATAAAGGAATGGTTAAATAAATGTGTTAAAATAATATTCAAGATTTCCAAAATAAATGGAAAATTCCTATTTACATCAAATCTAGGAAGAAAAAACTTGTCTGTACAGTTTAACAGTTACCATAAAAAAAGTTTGCCTTTAAATAAAGACTGAAAAATTAGTATTCCAAAATATTAACAGTGGTCCTGTTTTCACAGTAAAATCATGATATATTGTCACTTTTAATTGTGCCACAAAATAAGACTAGAGCTTTCGCCAATACATCTCTTCTTTTCCCTTCTAAGTCTTCAGCACAAAATGGCCAAAGAAAACATGAGATTTATAAAAGAAGAAGCCTTGCTCCTATAAGAGGAAACTAGGTGGAGAATATAAGTAAAGTTTAAACATTACAGCCATAGTTCCTCTTAAAAAGGAAATGTAACAAAACATTTAAGATAGTGTTTTAGTTTGCCAAAGGACTGCCAATGCAAAGCACCAGAAATGTGTTGACTTTTATAAAGGATATTTATTAGGGGTAAAAGCTTATAGTTCCAAGGCCATGGAAAGTCCAACTCAAGGCCCCGTAAGAGGTGCTTTCTCACCAAAGTCAGCTGCCATGTTTTGAAGCAAGATGGCAGGTAATCTCTGCCAGTCTCTGTCTTACCCTTCAGGCTGTACCATCTCCCGGAGCTCAGCTTTGGGCATCCAGGCATACGGCTTGTCTCTTACCAGGCCTCCTCTCTCAGACTCAACACTCTGCTTTCTTCACAATTTCAGGTGAAAGCTATCAGGCATGTGGCTCATCAATCCCCAGGGCCTCAGCTCTGTTAGCCTCTCCTTTCACATGGCAGGATCAAAACATGGCAGAGCTCTCTTTTCCTGTGCGTCTCCATTTTTTATCAGACCCAGAAAAAGGGCAAAGACTCAACCTGAGTAATGCCTCACTGAGGTAGTCCAGTTGAAAAAAGTCTCATGCCCACAGGAGTGGATCAGCCTACAAACATAATCTTTCTCTTTTGGGGATTCATAAAACAATTTTGAACTGCCACAGATGGGATAGTCAGGAATGGTCCAAGGCTACTAGATATGATCACTATAATCCAGAAACAAGTCATGATTGATCCAGTAACAAAACTGCATCAAAGAACCTATTGGATTTCAGGTATGTATTAATATACTGTACCACTTAAGGCCTGTTTTGAAATTTTCTTAACAGAGAGTGAGTCACATTGTAGAACAATCAATTAAACAAGAATTAGGAGACTTGCTTTTTCTAAGTCAATAATTGACAGCCAGATATAGTACTTACACTTCTGGTGACTTTGTTTCTTCTTTTTAAGGTGAAATCCCTCCTTTATTGGATTATTTTGAGAATTTAATTAGCCATTGCTTGTGAAATTATATTAGGACGTTATGTTTCATTCTTTTTGGTGACACAGAGTTTGAATCCTTATCCTATGTTTGGAGAACTGCCTACTTAATGAATCTTGGTTAAAGGAAGGAACTTCTGCCTGCTCTGGAAGCAGAAAATGATGCACACTCACTGTCACTGCCTCCCTTGCAGCTAGGATGCAGACATGCCATTCAGACACACTTAGTCCAGACTTTGCATCAGAAACAAGGGATGCAAAAAAAGAAAAGGGGTGGAGGTGGAGAAGGGATGGAGAACAGGGACTTCTCTTAGGATGGGGTGGGGAATTAGTAAGGCTGCAGCAAGATGGAGCACCTGAACCAGCAGTACTTGCATGACTATTGGTGATTACAGCATCAGGTATTAATGATGTTGGTTTAAAAAAAGAAAGTCAGGCATTTACAGCTTAATGTGGGTGGCAGTGATGTGTTCTCTAGAAAAATTTGAGGGCATGATTTGGAGTCTGTGTTTCCTCAGACTTATTTTTAACCTTCCTGGCAATTATGTAAACTACCCAATATTCTTTTAATAAGCACCTGCCCTTTTTTCCTTAAATCTACCAGAATTGAGTATTTTGCTTATTGCTAAAAATATGACTGACAAAATGATAGATAAATAATATTTGCCTTCAAATTGCAATATCAGTATATTAACCTTAAAAAAAAATCTTCCTTTGAACATCTTGTACTTTCAAACACATCCTTAGACAGAAATTAGCTATGAAATATGAATTCAAAAGGTATTGCATCCCCAGTTTCAACCTAAATGTTTTTCTGAGTTTCTTCATTAAATTAACTTAAATATTTTGCTAATATTAAAGAATTAATAACAAACACAAGTAATATTAATAGTTAATTTGAAATTAGCTTTCATTTCCATTGAGAACTTTTTGAATGCTGTAGAATTTTTAACAGCATTAACTCTTTAATCTATAAAAGACATTTCTACTGACTAGATACTAAAAGTCTATAATATAATATATAGTTAAAAAAAAAGTTCATGAGCTAATGTCCAATTTATTTCTGACATTCAATAAAATTCTAATAACAATGTTATGGCAGGAAAGAAAGGTTTTTCAGACCCTGAAGAGTAAATGACTGTTCATATCTCTCTCATTATCTAAATCATATCATGTTAATTAAATAATGTTCAATTTTCTACCCAGACATGTCTTCAAAGTTATACTTTTAGGCTTTTAATAATGAGTCAAAGATGTCACTCATCAAATAAATAAATAACTCTGCTGGGGAATTAAGAGACACATTACCATACTTACAGATGGAAACTTGGAAATATGAAAGGGGGGAGATGAATTTCTTAAGAAACAAGTCAAACCACAGTAGGCTGAGAAAGATACAAAATAATGTATTTTGAGGTACTATGAATAGAATTTTATTCACAATGCAGTTTCAAAGTCTGGGAAAAGCAGAGTTTTTTCCCTTCAAAATATAATTTGAACCACTGGTACAATAACCAGAAAACAGATGCACATACTACACACATACAAACACAAACACTCATATACATTCCATACCTCATATACATATGGACAAATGATTGGACTTTCAAGATCTCAAATCTATTAAAATCATATTATTAAGAGAAATAGACACCATTATAATTCACATTGAGTCCTCAATGAAACATACTGAAAAAGTGTGAATATTAACTACTAAAAGGATCTTCTAGAAGTTTTCTAATCCATTTACCAACCTCCATGTGGAACACATGAATGTACAAGAAAAATGTACATATTCTTGATTGTATGCCTTCATCTTTATATTTTCACCAGAAAAAAATGCCAGGAATTATGGAAACATTTGATATATGTTATGACACCTGGTTTTAAAATAAAAATAATTTTCAGTTCTTTTGTTTGATTGTGGTTATGATAGAAAGAGTGGAAAGAAAATGAAATTTCAGAAACAATTTAATGGTGGTATTTCAGTCTTGCTTTCCTCTCCATTTTCAGATTTTGACTTGTCAGGAAAGACAGAACAGGTGGCTGCTAGAGCTCCAGTTTCAGCATTTACACTGGTAAACAGTTCACTACTACCCATGATCAGATTTGAAGGAAGTAGGAAAACAGGTCCTCCTCCGTTAGAGTGGTGTCAGAACCAATTTTCTGGCTCTGCTTATTCTGCCCCAAACCCAGTAAAATGGTCATATTGGATTTTCTCATACATAGGATAGCTCTGCCATAGCCATTGATGCATCGTAACTTTTGCTCTTGATATCTTGGCTAGAACCCATGACCTACTTCAAACTCAAACTCACTTACTAGACTAGACTAGTGGTCCTCAAGCATGGTTCGGAGACCCTGGGAATCCCCCAAACTATTCCAAGGTGTTTGCAAGGACAAACCTATCTTAATAATACTAACACATTTTTTTGCCTTTCTCACTTTTAACTTCTCAAAAGTCTGCAGTGGAGTTTTCCAGAGGCTACCTGACATATGATATCCCAAAAATGTGAATGCAGAAGCAAATGTGAGAATTCAGCTAATTTCTATTGTCACACATTAAATAGATTTTCAGAAATGTAAAACCAAGCCACTCTTCTTACCAAATTTGTTTTTTTTAAATATAGCTATTTTCATAAAAATTTACTTTTATGTTAACACTGAATGGACTGATTAGTCTTAAGTTTTGATATGATAAATATTAATAGATATAACACATAAACGAAAGCTTTTTGGAGTTCCCCAATAATTTTTAGGAGTGTAAAGATGTCCTCAGACCAAAATATTTAAGAAGTGCTGGACTAGAATATACCACAGTATCCCATTACCTTGTAATCAATATTGCACTCCTTCAAAAGTTTCCTTTATTTCACCAACAAATAAGATGTGCTTAAGCTCACCATGAAACCATAGAAAATCCAATGCTTTCCACACTCAAACTACTGGATGACTGGAGCAAGTTCAGATGCTGGGCTGATTCATGCTCCTTCTACCATTTGGAGTTTAATCAAAGATTCAGAGCCACTAGGAGTGGTATGTAATAACAGATTAGTATAAAGATGAATCTAAAGCAATTGTGGGAGCTGGTTAAAAGAAGGTAATGTAGGGAAGCATCTATGAGATCTAATAGTAGGAAATGGTTTCATAAACTTTACGCCCAAAGCGTGAGCAACAAAAGAAAAAATAGATATATAAGACCTCCTCAAAATTGAAAACTTTTGTGCTTCAAAGGAGTTTGTCAAGAAACTGAAAAGGCACCCTACTCAATGGGAGAAAATATTTGGGAACCACTTATCTGATAAGGGGCTAATATCCAGCAAATAAATAGATATCTTACATCTCAATAATAAAAAGACAAACAACCCATTTAAAAATGGGGAATAGATTTGAATAGACACTTTTCTAAAGAGGAAATAGAAATAGCTAAAAAGCACATGAAAAGATGCTCAATATCACTAGCTATTAGGGAAATGCAAATCCAGACTACAATGAGATAAAATCTTACACCTACTAGACAGGCTGCTATTAAAAAAACAGAAAACTATTAGTGGTGGAGAGAATGTGGAGGAATAGGAACTCTTATCCACTGCTGGTGAGAATGTAGAATGGTGCAGCCACTGTGGAAGACAGTTTGACAGTTCCTCAAGAATCTAACTATAGAATTGCCATATGATCCAATAATCCCACTATTAGAATATACCCAGAAGAATCGAAATCAAGGACATAAACAGATATATGAACACCAATGTTCATCATGACATTTTTCATAATTGCAAAAAGGTAGAAGCAACTCAAGTGTCCATCAATGAATGAATGGATAAAACAAAATGTGGTATATACATATGATGGAATATTATTCAGCTGCAAGAAGGAATGAATTATTGACACATGCGACAACATGAATGAACCTTGCAGACTTTATGTTGAGTGAAGTAAGGCAGTCACTAAAGGACAAATATTACATGATCTCATTGATATAAACTAAGGATATTGAGCAGACTTACAGAGGTAGAGTCTAGAAGATGGTTACTAGGAGATAGAAAAGGAGTAGAGAGTGGTGAGCTGATGCTCAATTGGGGCAGAATCTATGATAAGGTGTGTGGTGTCAGTTTGGGAGTAGAAAGGGATGAGGCTGGTACAACAATATGAGTTAGGTCAATGGTGCTGGAGTGTGAGTGTGACTTGGAATGGTGGTGTGGTGTGAGTAATCCATGGAAGTAGGAGGAGAGCTGGATGAAGGAACAGGTGAGTGTATGTCTTAGTGATCTCTGGGGAAGCTGAAGACTGTAGTTGAGAATCCAATGGTGGGAGTATTCTTGCAGGGTCCATGGCAGGGGTATGTCACTGGTGCATGGGGTTGGTGGTAGGGGGATGTGTGGGGAGGGGTGCACCTGGGTCATACCACTATGGAAAATGAATGTGTTTATGCTCTCATAAGGTGTTTTCTCAGTGCGTGGAGACCCACACAATAACCAACAAAATATTAAATTACCACCCTGGGGAGTCCTGCTACTTTCTAAAATAGAGTAGCTAGACTCTCTGAAGTATATAGGCAGTGCCTAATAAAAGTAAACAGACCAATATACCAAGCCTTTGATATTAATGATTGTACTTATGAACCTTATTCTTGTAAAGTGAAACTTAGCCTAATAACAAGTAATGCCTAAGAGTTACCTCATGAAAACCTACTTGTTACTCAAATGTGGTCTCTCTCTAAGCCAAACTCAGCAAATAAACTCACTGCCTTCCCCCCACATGGGACATGACTTCCGGGGATAAGCCTCCCTTGCACCATGGGATTACTACCAAGTGCTAACCAGCAATAGATTTAGAAAAAGACCTTGGCCAAAAGGGGGAAACATTAAATACAAGAGAATGTTTATGGCTAAGAGATTTCAAACTGAGTTGGAAGGCCATTCCAGAGGTTATACTTATGCATGTTTCAGGCAGATCTCACTAACTGCCACAGTAAACAAAGCCTCAAACAAGGGTGCTCCTGAGGGCTCTAGGAATGTCTGGACACTATAGGCAAGGCACACAGCCTCATGAAATCAGCACCCCATTGGTGGATCTTGTCCTGGAAAATACAATAATCTGTTTCCCCAATATAACAGAGTGAGACTCATTTATAATTTCCCTACTCAGGATTCTTCTACCCCCTTTTATAATTAGCTCTATACCCATTAAATATATGTCCCAGAGACTTAAATCTTTGGTCTGTTCATATGCCGGATGAGCCCTGAATCTCAGCAGAGTTGAAGCCCATGCCCATTCTCCAGTCTATCAGATGACTAACAAAATGATGTTGAACAACTCCCATCACAAAAAAATGAAGAGTATCTACAACTGCAAGCCAAAAAGTTCCTTTCATATGCCCCATGAAATCTATGCCCCTTCCCAGTCTAAAGCAGAGTAGACAACATCATCCCCAAAGCCTCAAAATTGAGGATTGAACAAACATAAGGGGGCAACACAATCATGAACCAAAGTAGACTTATTAGTATTGTAGTAATGGAACAACTTGCAACATTGATATAAAGATAGTGGTTCTGAGGGGAGGGGGAGGGAAGGGTAGGTAGAACATAGGGCAAGTACCACGTCACATTGCAATGGTGGATACAGGCCACTATACATTTTGTCAAAGCTATAAAACTGAATAGTGCAGTGTAAACCATAATGTAAACTACAGACCTCGGCTAATATCCTACATACTTAGCTTTTCATCCTACATATTTATCTTATTGCTTGGACTATAGTAGAATCTCAATAAATATGTACTGAACTAAATAAATAATCATTGACAGAGTGGTCATCTGGATTCTCAGTGACACCAATTCCTCTATCCAAATCAGTTTTCCCTCTCACTTTCATTCAATCATTCAATCCCCTCTGTCATTTTTTTTAACATATTAAACATACTTGTTTACATTGCTTTTCAGTATCTGAAGTTGTATGGATCTGATATTGCTATCTGTTGTTTCTGCTAATTATCACTCATAGTGCTCTGTTTCTTTTATATACCATCTTTTTTTTTAGTATGAGCTCACATTCCTTGGAAATTTATCTTTGGAAATTCACTGGGTTCAGAGTTGAAGATACATTCACGACAAAGATTTTGAATTTCCTTCTGACATGTACCTGGAGGTATGTGAAAGAAGAATAATCTAATTTAACACAGAAGGGTCCAAGGGTTGATCTTTAAAAGTATTCTTAAAAGGAGAGCAGAAATTCAGAAGATAGGGAATGGACATTCTAGGTAAAAAGAAGAGTATATATGAATCACAGTAATAAACAGAGTTAATAAAGTCAAAGGAGGCAAGTAATTCATTATGGCCAGACCATGTATTCAAATGAGTGTGGCAAGAGATGGTATTTGAGAAGTAGACAGGAGCCAGTGAAGAGCTGTGTGTCTTGATAAGGTTTATCATTTAAGTAGCAAGGAGCCATACGGTTTAAGCCAGAATGATATAATCATATCTGCATTTTATTGAGATAATGCTGACACCTTTATTACATGAGCTGATACTGCAGACAGTGGGACTGCTGTGAGTGTGATTAAATGATCCAGAAAAAAAAAAATGATGAGATTGATTTGGGTCTATGGCAGCGAGATTAATAAAGCAGAGCTGGATTCAAGAGCTATTTAGGGAGTAAACCAATCAGCTAACAAAAGTAAAGTGCTTAGCAGTATCTGACACAAATAAGTTCTCACTAAATATTAGATGCTACTATTAATAGTAACAATAGGATTGATAATTAATTGTGTAAGGGTTGGTGGTGGGAAGGTTAGAAACAAGAATAATGTAATATGCCTCTCAAGCATCTTGTTTGAATAACCAGATAAACTGTGTCATTTACTGTCATATGGACCAGAGGAGGATGAATAAATTTGTAAAGATAAACGTGATGAATTCATTGTTACACATGCTATAAACAAAAGAAAAATCTCAAAAGTGACTACAGAAACTTCAAAGGAGTGACAGATAGCTGACTTTTCAAGAGGAGCAGAAGTCTGAAGAAGACAATGGAATGATATATTTCAGTTGCTAATGAATACCAATACCTGCCACCCTAAAATTCTATACCCAGCATAATTATCCTTCAAGAATGCAGGTGAAATAAAAACCAGGAGACAAGTACAATTATGTTCAAACCTGCATTGTTCACTGTAGCCCAAAATCAAAACAACCAAAATATTGACGAACCATACAATGAATAAAATTGTGGTGCATGCATAAAATAGAATACTGTGTATCTGTAGTTCTCAACATGTGGGACCCATAACAATAGCATCTGTATCACTTAGGAACTTGTTAGAAATACAAAATCTCAGGCCCCACCCCAAACTTATTTAGTCAGAAATTTTGGAGGATAGGGGCCAGCAATCTATAACTTAAGACAAACGAGTCCTCCAGATGAATTGACTGCTCTCTGAAGTTAAACCTCTGATCTACAGTAATGAAAATTGAAAACCTACAAGGATATGTAACAACATGATTGAACACTAAGAGCATAATGTTGAAATAAAGAAGCCAGATTTTAAGAATTCAAACTGTATAATCTACCTACAAAAAGTTAACAAAAATTATGGAACCCAACTAAATTGTTTAGGAATAAAGAATTGAGTGTAAAACTTTGAAGAAAAAGAAGGAAGAGTTTAACATAAAAGTTGAGTCAGTGATTAGCTATGGGGCAGGGAACAAAATGTTATGATTAGGAAGGAATATTTAGGACACATCAGATGTTGATCGTATTGTATTTCTTGACTTGGGTGGTGGTCTCATTTTATAGTAATTATATATACACAATACACATGCATGAATGCATAATATAACAATAATTATATATATTCTATACACTTCTCTATGTGTTTTATGTTTCACAATAAAAAGGGTGGTAAAAAGTAGAAAACAAAGAAAAGTGCTAATGCTAATAGGAATGTTGATGTCAAGTCAGATCATACCCAGGGAAATCTGTCTGAAAAGAGATAATATGGAATGGACCACAGCCCTAGAAAATGCAGTGAAAAGGAATAAGGCATTAAAATGTAAATTCTTTTAAGAGAGATGTGTATCTATTTTGTTTTATGCTATATGGCACATAGCAGGAACTCAATACATATTTGTTGAGTGGCTAACTGAAAAGCAGTAAAGCAGGTCTCAGACAGCGGGCAGGAAATGAAGGAGCTGTTAGGAAAGCGAGATGGAAGGAGTGTGGAGGACAGTGAGAAAACCCAGGTACAAATGCACCTCGGGAAGAAACAGTAAAGGAAGCAAAGCAATTACCCTCTCTGTGGAAGATGTGCCATCAGTAGTGCCACAGATGTGCAAGTGAGGTCGTTAGCCCTCCAGCCCACAGGCACAGAGACTCAGAAGAGCCTTCCTCCACCCACCATCAAGGCAGTGACCACTCCCAGACCTTCTGTTCTTCTGGGAGGGGCAGTGCATCTTGCACCCAGGCTGTGAGCTCACTGTAAACTGCAGGGAAGGGAGGGGATGGGATGGACAGGAAGAATGTATAGAATGAGTTCACAAAATGACTTAACAAGAAATTTATGGAAACTCCACTATTTAAAGAGTGGAAAGAGATGTTGAGCATGCAAAGACCCCATCCCTTACATTGTATCAATGCATCTTTAAGTCTTCACTTTGTCCACATGCTTTCACAAGTCAACATGCCCAGATTCCTCCCAGCATGAACTCACTTATAATCTCTAGTCATAGGCCAGCCTCCTTCCTTCACATCATGGAACTCTGAGAACTAGTAATTCCTTTTCCCTTCAATTTCTTGTATTCTTTTGGGAAACACATTTAATAAGACCACCAAAGACCCTTGCTCTACCAAATCCCCAAGAACACTTCTTGCTTGCACAATGAGTTTGACATGTAAACCATTTTTATTTTCTTGAACTTGGCTACCTTACTCAGAGTATGTAGGAGGTGTCATCTTTATCTGATTGCCTTCTCATTGCCAAACCATTTTGCTCAAATAGCACAAGACCCTATGATTTTGCCCTTTGTTATTCTAACTCATCTGGCAACACCCAAGGAGCCCCAGCTCCCCTCTCTTGACTGGATGCCAAACAAATCTGCATGTTTACTCCAGAGTTCACTTCTCTGTAGCATTCTGCCCACAAGTATTTTTTAAACTGAACTTAATTCAAAATGAACATAGCAAAGAGGAAGAAAATCAGTTTTCTTCCCAATCCTCTTCTATATGCAGTTTTTTTGTTTGGTTGGTTAGTTGGTTTTCTTTGAGGTACCAGGACTGGGAATTGAACCCGGGACCGTGTATACAGGAGGCCAGCGCTCAACCACTGAGCCACATCAGCTCCCCTGAGTTGGCTTCCTCATCTGTTTGCTCATTGTTTTGCTTGTTGTTTGCTTGTTTGTTTTTGTTCATTGTCTGCTCATTGTTTTTTGCTCGTTGTTTTTTGCTTGTTGTCTTCTTGTTGTTTGTCTTCTTTAGGAGGCACCAGGAACTGAATACAGGACCTCCCGTGTGAGAGGTGGGTGCTCAACTTCTTGAGCCACCTCCACTCCAATATGCAGTTTTTATCATAGATTTGAGGCAAGTTCACACTTTTCTATCAAATGTAGCCTGTAACCTCAGTGTGGTTCACTGGGATTAGCAAGGACTTAGGTTCTGATTTAAAGTGACTGCACGAGTTCATTCAAAAGGGGATATATCTGTCTACTTTACAATGTCTCATTATAAGAGGGCAAGTCAGTGAAGTCCTAGGATTCTCAGCTTAGAAAGCTCTATTTAAAAGGCTCCACTGGCATTATGCTTTAAAGTTCATCCTCTTTGGGGACTTTTAGTAGTTGGATTAGCTATGCTTCTCCAGACAGGCTGGAATGTTCCTACAGAGCCAATAAATGGAACTTGAGGTGTTTAAAACAAGAGAGAGAAGAAATAGTAATCCCAGATATTCTCGCCCAGCAGCCCATGGTAGGTAGCCTACAATGCTACAGTTTGTGCTGTGTTTCCTGGGGCTTCTTTTAAAAGTACCACAAACTGGGTGGATTAAAACAACAACAGAAAAACATCATTTCCCTGGTCTGGAGGCTGGAAGTCTAGAGCCAAGGTGTCGGCAGTCGTGCTTCCTCGGAAGGCTCTAGGGAGGGATCTGCTCCTGCCTCCCTCCTGGCTCTGGCGATGACGTGCCGCGCCGTGATGTTCTCTGCCTCGGGGGTCATGTGGCTTCTCCCCTCATCTGTCCATGTCCAAATGTCCCCTTCTTATAGGGACGCTGGTCACACTGGACTAGGGCCGACCCTATCCAGTTTGGCTTCATCTTAACTAACATCTTCAAAGAACCGCTTTCCAAATATCGTCACATTCACAGGACCAGGGGTTAGGGCTTGAGCAGGGCTTTTGGGAGCCACAATTCAACGCGAACACTGTGCCTTACTCCAGCTGCAAATACTCCTCCTCAATGTGCGTGTCCCAAATGGCCGACCACGCAGAGTTCAGACATAAGATGCTTGTGGCCGTCTTTGCTGCACAGCCAAGCACCGAGCCATGTGAAACTAAACGCTCCTGAGGAGGGCGGGCGGGCAGTGGAGAAGAGGGAGGAGGAGAGCGTCCTGTGGCCAATGCCTGAAGAAGTGTGCACCTCACCAGCACTTAGCCCTTACCTCCCGCCTGTGTCTCTCCCCCGTTTTCCTCCTTCCTTTCCAAACCCTCTCATCTTCCTTCCCCAGCTTTTAAGTTCTGCAAGCCCCTTGAGGATCCCACTTTTAACACTGCTTGACCTGACATTAAGAGCTTAGGACTCTCAGCCATGTGTCAGCCTGGACGGCCTAGACCCCAGACAAAAACAAAGCGTGTTGCAGGGTTCCTCATTGCAGTCCACAAGCCCTTCACCAGATACAAACCAGACACCTGGCAGCAACGCGGTAACTTTGGAGAAGCCGCCTGAGTGTGCTCATACGTTAACTGAGACGAGCACACTCTGAAAGTGACACTGTCACCAGCTACCTCCTGTGTTGCCATTTCCTTCCCACACCTAGGGCAACTGTTCCATGTGCAACAAGGCCTTTGACATCTAAAGAAAGGCGAAATTGCCTGAACGACTTCTAGCTTGCCCTGTCCGAGCAAGCAAAATCCTTGACTTTTCTGTTACCATCACCTCCAATTGCGTTACATCCCTAAGCTTGACACCGGCAGCACCGCTCAAAGGTTCTGGGAGTTCTGCTACGGCAGCTCACAACTTACCAAGTGGAACAAACCGGAACAGGGAGGGATGCTGGTGGGGCCCCAGGAGGCAGACACTGGGACTCTCAAGCCAACTCGAACTTGGTGAAGCCATGTAACCACAAGTTCTCATCCCTGCCTGCCCAGCGTGGGAGTGTCTCAGCCTGCAGGAAAGCCTTGCAGAAATGACTGCATTTGACATGCTCTATTGAGCTACGGAACTTCCCAGTGGATCAGTTTCTGATGCTTACTGTTTTATATTTTAACAGTCTTTCTACACTTTCGGAATCAGGAACCAAACGCATTCATCCTGTGGTAATTTGCTTATTTCCTATGAAAGGCACTTTCACAAGAGCAACAATGCACTTTTCATTGAAAAGCGTCTGGTTTCAGCGCTTTGGCAAGTGCTTTAGAAAACCCTCATGCGTCATTCCCAAAGCATAAATCTCAATCCTGCAGCTACGTGTTTGCATGAAATACGAAGGGTAGATGGAAGGGGCTGAGCTTCCTTAACTTGTTGCATTTGGAGGGACAATTCTATTGAATCCCTTCGTGCCCCCTTCTCTACACTCAGTTCAAGCTGGTAATCAGAGGGCAAATTGCTCTCAAATGCAAATAGGGTTTCCTATAAAAGGAACTGCTGTGGGGAAAATGTCTAATAGAAACATTCCCTTTGCTAGAACAGTCAGAGTAATCACAGTTTTTCAGAAAAGCTACAATTCAAACCCCAGCGTTACGTCATTGTTCCTCTGAGAGATTCAGGACACACAGAACCAGTATATCTTTGTTAGAATAACAGCTTCTGTTCAATGGAAACTTTGGCTTTAAATCAAGAGTGGCTTTAAGGCCAGACCGCATGGTCCCAAATGGAGGTGCTTAACACAATACGATGTAGAATAAACTAGAGCTCATAACGAGCACTCCAGGCTCCAGTCTCATCAGGCAGACACCGGAGTTCTTAGGGAGAACATCTCTTAGGAGTTTAGATCCCTATAAGCACATAGAGTTGCTTGGCAGTTACTCCACACTTGTTTTAAAGTTCTAGGGAGCAGACGTGGCTCGAGCATTTGAGCACCTGCTTCCCACATGGGAGATCCCAGGTTCGGTCCCTGGTGCCTCCTAAAAAAAGCAAAACAAACAACAAGCAAGTAAATGGAAAAACCAACTCAGGGGAGCCAATGTGGCTCAGTGGTTGAGGCCCGGATTCCCACGTGTGAGGTCCCGGGCTCATTCCCCAGCCCCAGTACCATAAAAACATATATATGTGTGTGTGTATATATATAGAGAGAGAGGACTAATAAAAAGAAAAAAAAGTTTTTTAATTCTATTGGGGGGAGCAGATGTAGCTCAAGTGATTGAGCGCCTGCTTCCCATGTACAGGGTCCCGGGTTTGATCCCTGGCACCTCAAAAAAAAAAAAAAATTCTATTGTTTTGGGGGCAGGCTGAAGCTCCAGAAACATCCATTTGGATCAAGTGTTTTCTTCATAATCTGATGCTATATACTTCCATGTCTTCTTCACCCCCTCTTCTCACCTCTCCTCTTCCTTCTTTGGTGCAGTTTGTCCACTATGGCTGCAAAGGCCATGCCCTTCTCTCTTTCTGAGGAATTTCTACTTATTCTATAGAATTCGGCTTTAATGCCATCTTTCACATGCAGCCTTTCCAATCCTTTCCTTGCATCGTTAATGACTCCCTAGGCCAGGAAATCAAAGCTGGCAGCCGGTTTGTTAGTTATTGGGAAAAGAGAATGTAGTAGAAAAACCATGTCCTTAGGACTGGTCCTTTCCTGGGGGTGTGAGCCTTTTGTTGATGGGATTTTTCATCAGGTTACTTCATAGGCATGACCCAGGCTGGGGCTTAACCCTCTTACTGAAGTCCTTTATACACGGGATGAATGCAGAAGGAGACCCAGAGAGACGGCCCCAAGAGCTCAGAGAAAGCCAGAGGAAAACACAGGCTGAAGCAACAAACCCCGGGAGAGAAGGGGCACTGGCAGATGCCGCCATGTGCCTTGCCATGTGACAGAGGAGTCCAGGATCGCCAGCAGCTGGTCTTCAGGGAGAAAGCATCGCTTGTTGATGCCCTGATTTGGACATTTTCATGGCCTCAGAGCTGTAGGCTTCTAAGCTAATAAATCCCTATTACAAAAGCCAACCCATTTCTGGTATTTGCATTTTGGCAGCCTAGCAAACTAAAACAGGGCACATCCACTGTGAGCGTCTAAAATTTGAATTTGAATTTATTTGGCAGTGTATTTGTCTCTGTAGTTATTCACAAGCCTACACAAGGGGCATCCCCTTGACAAAGAATATATATGTATCTCCCACCAATTACACGCAGTGATTACCTACACTTGGTTGTTCATCAGTTATTTCTAACTCAAACTGATTGCCATTTAATGCCATCAGAAGCCCCACAGTAATTGGAGAGGATGAGCCTAAGATAATTGCTATAAATTTTTTCCTTGAAGTTGAATATAGACTTGCCACATGACCCTGCAATACCACTACTGGGTATATACCCAGAAGAACTGAGAGCAGTGACACGAACAGACGTCTGCACACCGATGTTCATAGCAACATTATTCACCATTGCCAAAAGCTGGAAACAACCCAGGTGTCCATCAACAGAAGAATGGATAAACAAACTGTGGTCTATTCACACGATGGAATATTATGCAGCTGTAAGAAGAAAGCTTATGACAACATGGATGAACCTGGAGGACATTATATTGAGAGAAGCAAGCCAGACACAAAAGGACAAATACTGTATGAATGCGTTACTATGAACCAAATATATTGTGGAACATATTGTTTGATTAAAAAAAATTTATATGTATCCATTATATTTAACTGAGAAATGTATATATTTATTCATGTGTTTACTTTTTAGTTTTTAATTGTTTATATTTTCAATTATTAAATGTACAAAATAAAGTAAAAAATATATATATGAAAAAAAAAATTTATTCCTTGATATTCTCTGAGCTCTGCCTCTATGCTTAGCCAAATCATTCACAAAGATACTTTATCTGGTCTATATTACCTTCTTCCTTGTTGAAATGTAATCACAGAGCCATGATAACTTTAAGTCCTCAGGTTTTTTTCTAGTATTACATTTAACTCTAACCAAAAGTCAACCTGGCCTTTTTTTCTGGCTTTAAGGCCAATCTCTACTAGGTATTTTCTCCAAAGAAAGTACAAACCCAACATCAAAAACGTCTTTAAGAGCAATGTGTATCACTGAAGAAAATTTCTTATAAATAAAGAGGAGGGTGCAGGCCATGTATCACCCAGGAAAATTTCTAAAATTCTTATGTTCCCTACTATCCTTAAAGTTGACTATTTCATGGCAGTTGTCTTAACCCCTTCCCACTCCATTTTCTAAAATGCCTCACCATGCTTTAACCATCCCTGTCCTAGTTTTCTGCTTTTTGCTGCCCTTTCCTCTCAAACAATAGCCCCACCATGTTTTTTGGTGTTTTTTTTTTTCTATCTCAACCCTAACATCCTTAACCTCCTAAAGCAAATGAAAGGTCTTTGAAAAGAAGAGTTTAGGAAAAGGTTTTGCTCTTTCTGAGCAGTTAAGCTTTCTATCCTAGACCATAGGGGTTATTTAACCCATTATTTCTCATCTTTTTCCTTAGCTCACAAGAAGCTCAAATGTAAGTTGTAAACTCATTTACAACAGATTTTAAAATTAAACTCTCCAGTACAGTTATCCTGTGCAGACACACCTTTATCACCTTACCCTTATACATCTTTCTCTTTTTTTATGAGAGAAGTTGCCAGTTTACCGAAAAATCATGCAGAAAATAGAGTTCCCATATACCACCTCCCCCCCTCCCCCATTTTCCTGTTATTGGCACCTTGCATTAGTGTGGTACATTTGTTACAATTGGTGAAAGAATATTATTATAATTGTACTACTAACTATAGTCCATGGTTTACATTAAAGTTCCCTGCTTGTGTTGTACAGTCCTATGTTGTTGGGTTTTGTTGTTGTTGTTGTTTTCATTTTTATTCTAGTAACATATATACAACCTAAAATGTCCCCTTTTAACCACATTCAAATATATAATTCGGTTCTGTTAATTACGTTTACAACATTGTGCTACAATCACCACCATCCATTACCAAAATGTTTCATTTATTTTTTAAAAACTTTAAGCAGCTCTGTAACACCACAAGCATCGACAGAAGACGAGGAGCATGACCCAGTATTCCTTGTAAATGTCCTTACTTCCAGGTGAGGGAGACAGACAACTACGTAGATTACACACTACAGGGTAACAGCACTGGGTTCAGTTAAATGCATTTGTCTCCTCTCCCTCTCTCTCAGAGACAGACTCCCCATCTCTGCTTCAGACAGCCAGCATCTCCTGGGGAATTCAATGAGGACCTTCATCTGAGTCCCTGGTTTGCAGCCAGTCCTACAGAATTTGGACTTGTGCATCTCCATGGTTGCACGAGACAATTTTATAAAATCTCATACAATTTACAGATATCTCCTGTCAGTTGTTTCCCTAGAGAACTCTGATACAAATGGTATATCCTTAATCTTAAGAGTTAAAATATAACCACCAAAAGAACTAAAAATGGTGATATAATCATAATGTGAGGAGAGGGACTAGGGGTGGAAAGAGGTGTATGTGTGCTAAAATTTCTCATTTATTATAACAGAAAGTCAATAGGTATGCAAAATTTATAAATCAAGAACAAGTAGAACAAATAGATTATTTAGAGATGCATGTATAATATCAGAAGAACTACAAAGAGAAATAGAACCAGTACAAAGAATTAAAAGTGGTTCCCTTTGGTGTACAGGATGGAGGGTGAGGGATGGAGACCCTTGAATTAATTATAAACCTCTGTACTTTAAACTGTCTTAATCCTCTGCAGGTGTCACATAGGTTTCTTTTTTTAACTGCAGAACTACTAGAGTTGCACTTAAAGCACTGTAGAGATGCCAAGCAAGGCATACCTGCCTTTGTCGTAAGGGTCAGGGAAACCCTCATAAAGGTGATGATAATAGACTGTGTCTTGGGGGAAAGTGGACTTTCCCAAGGCAGACAAAGTGGAGGAGGCACTGTAGCCCAAGGTTAGCATGTTACGTGCTGCATGAATCCTAAGGATGATCAGAACACTGAGGGAAATGAGTCTGGAAAGAGGAAAGAGGAGGCAAAAATTTTAAGGCAATGTTGACCTGGCCAGTGACAAAGACGAGGGAAGCAGACTGTGTGGAGGACAATAGGGAATTAAGGAGACTGAGGAAAAATGAAGAGTGGAGGCCCCATCTGAAGACAACAGCTGTCGCTGTTGCTCGCAGGAATAGGGCTTAAAGCTGCCAGTTACCCAAATTTTCAAGACACCAAGGAATATGAATGTTTATATGAATCTCCCTGTTTTCAAGTGTTTGCAACTCATTGAATTCCTTTTTAGAAACACTGCTGCACCAGCAAACAAAACATGACCAGCAGCCAGATCTGACCCTGGCCTCTAGTTTGCAGCCCCTTGGTTACTGCAGCTTCGCCCAAGGAGGAGCTCAGGTCCCTTCTGTGAACAAACAGGGGCCACTGAAGCCAACTTCAGGAAGGAGACTGGTGATGCTTACTTGTGCAGGGAAATCTACTGAGGGCGTCTGGACAGGAAATAGCAAGCATTTGAACAAGACGGTGGAATTACGTGGAATGGAGAAGAGGGAACCAACTTGAGGACTATTGAGATGATAGAACTGAGAAGATGAGGAGAGCCAGTGAATGTTTGGGTGCATTAGAGGTGTGTGAGAAGTGAGGGACTCAGGTTTTTGACTCGGGCAAATGTGTACATGGTACAGTGATTCCCCGAGAAAAGGAACACAGTGAAGTAGGTTTGTGGGGGAAATGGTGAATTTTATTGTGTTCAAATTTCTTTGCTTTAATGAAATTCCACATTCAATTCTCAGAAGAATGAGTCTATGAATCATTTTTTTTAATTAAAAATAATTTAGCAAAAGCAACTTTCATCTCTCAAAGGTTTGAGATGACATTCTTGATTCAAGGACTCTTCTATGATGGGGGTCTAACAAAGGAGAGTCAGGAGAAGGTGGAATTGAGAGCCTGTTGGCAGAATGCTGCTTTGCAAACCTGTTATACAAGATTTCTTTCTCCACCAGTTTCCTTTGTTTTGTGTCTGAAAGGTGCCAGGTAATCTTCAAATAGTGCAGCCTACTTTCTTAAACTACACAGACTTAAAAAGAAAGACCCTGTGGCACATTCCAAACTCAAACTGGCTACTCTGAACTCATGCCCCTCAGAGGCAGTTATTCTTTATCTTGCCTTTGAAATATTTCAGAGACGTCTTTCTGAAAGCATCCTGTCCCTCGTTTCTACTGGCTTGGAACTTCCCAAACTTGTTCTTTGTTTTTTTGTTTTTGTTTTTGTACTTTTCTTTAAGAATTGGATTTATGAGGACTCATGCTTTAACACCAGGACAACAGTTGGGAGTGATCGAATTTAACACAGCTCTGGTCTTTTTGTGGAGGCAATGGGTAGTACCTAGCATGAATTTCCATATGTTTTTCCCATCAGGTGGTATACATAGACAACTTCCTCTTATAATAACCAATACAGAATTGACAGTGTGTTGACCAGCTTGTAGTCATTAAATGTGGGAGGGGCAGTGAGTAGGTTTGCTTTCTCAGAGTGGTGGTAAAATCTTGAGCCCTAAGGTCTGATATATTAGGACTCAGATCCCCAGCAACTCTGCCAGTCTGCTCTGTCATCTGGGCCAGGTAACTTAACTTCTTTCCATTTACTTTCTCATCTGAAAAATGGAGATTTTTTGGTGAACCCCCATTTTTTGTGAACAAAATGAGATGATGTGGGTAAAGGGCTTACATAGTGATTAGTACATAATCATGTATATACACCATTAACAAAAACTGTTCTTACCTACATTCATGTATCATAAATTATGTCAAAATGAGCCTCTGGAGGATCACACTGGAAAGCCCACTTCCACACAGAAAAGTAAATTTATTGATCACCCTAATGCTAAATTATGCATTTCACTTCATTTCAAAGATTGAATACATGTGCTAGGTGAAAAACTAGAACCTGAGCTTGACACCACTAGCTGGCAGTAACAAATTAGCTGAGTATGCAGAGCTGATGGAGCTATTCTAAGCACCGTATCACCTAGGAGCCACAGAAGGCTTCCAGTTCACCCAGGCTGCCTCTTCTACCTCGCGGCTTAACTCTGCAGTGCTGAGAGCAGGACAGGAGAGCAGATCAGGGATGTGCCGGAGCATTTGGTCTCATAAACACGAACAACCTTTCTGCAGCTCTGAGCATGTAACCTCTCTGCACCTTGGGTTCTTCATCTCTAATATCTTTAAGGCCTCTCCCATTGTAACATTAAGTGTACCATTTAAAGAAGACAGGTTTAAACTGCCAGTAGCAGACCGTGGTTCTGAAGCTTTTGTTGGATAGCTCACTGAGGTGTTTATTTAAATGCAAACTCCTGGACCTCGTCCTCAGAACTGATCGTGGTGGTCCGGTTCACGGTACTCTTTGAAAACCCGTGTGGTCTCTGTGAAGGACTAATGCCATAACTCTCCGTTATTATTAGCTCCTGAAATGCATTCTTCTTGCTTCTGTAGTTGTTCTAGACATGGCCTTTCTTTTTTCAGTTAGCTAAAATAATAAGCTACAGAATTAGAAAGAGGTATATTCCTTCAACAAGTTATGATTTTCCTGAAAATGAAAGCTACTGGGTCTATTTTAGGAGTTAATTAGCAGATGTAGGAACTAAATTCACTCTACAGTGCATTTCAACCTGCAGTTCAGAAAAGTAAGAGGTAATAGCATGCCAAGCTGCAGAAAATTTGTGAAAATAGAAGGACAAGACAGGCAGCCACCTCACATGGGCTTTCAGAATTCTCCAGAGATTTGAGCTGATTGTTCTCAAGGAGAATAATAGATTAAAAAAAACTTTTTTTAAGATTTTCTTTCATTTAATGACTATGATAAATTATTTTTCTCTCACTGCCATAGTGCAAGCAGAAGGTTAACCTCAGAGAACGACAGGCTTATGGCTGCTGGGATGCTGCAGAATGCACATAATGAGGTAGCTGAAAGCTGTCCTTTCCAGTGAGAAGTTTAGGGAGATGATCTCTACACTGCAGTCTGGCAAAAGTCCAGATCCTGACTTGTCATCTTGTTAGAGGTTCTCCCTTGGGTTTAACCTCCTGAGTGACACTCCAGCAGGTCTCCTGCTCCATGGCTAGAGTCTTTATTACACCTTTCCATCGCAGGGGACCGATAAACTAAAGAGACACTCAGTCTATCTGTGCCCTCCCCCCTTTAATAAACAGGGTGCTTATCATTTGTGACAAGACATTCAAGAACTGGGCGGAGGGCATTCCATCCCACCAAGTGAGTCCATCACACCGGCTGCCTCAGCAGCGGCTTCAGCTCACCTCCGCTCTAGCTAAACCTCTAAGAGGACGAGAGGCTTTTTTCTGAAGCTTTCTGCAATGATTTTACTGACAAGTGCACAACTGCCACTTGACCCAACATAATGGTTTAGTTTTCAGACAAAAATTCAATTCATTTGCATCTCCACCCTGATACCCTCTTATCTGGGCTTCCCTTGACCTATTTACTGTGGTTGTTTTTTTACATTATATCTTTTGGCACTTTGCTAAATAATTTTTCATTTAACCTCAACATAATTCTGAAAGTAAATTTTGCGTGTGCCCCTCACTGAAAGGAAGACTCCAGGTGGTCAGGTGCTCAGTCCATTACATAAACATTCATTTCTCTGAAAGGACAGAGTGGGCTCAATCTGAACAGAAGCTCAAGGGCCCACCCCCCAACCTTGGGCCCACTCTGACCAAGGTCGAAATGTAGTCAGCACTCTAGGTACTGCAACCAAGCATCAATGATCTTGGTGAACAAGTCTTTTCCCCTCTCAGCCTGGTTTCCACTCCTGCAGAATTAGAGGACTGCTACTCAGAGTGTGATCTGTGGGCCCACAGCCTTGCTCTGACACAGTGTAGCAAATTTCTCCGCCATTTGGACAAGATGATTATCCTCTTTCTGAGCTTCAGTTCCGTTGTCTATAAAATAGGGGTAATGATACAATTTCTTAGATTCAGGGTAGAAATTGCTGAGATAAAATATGTTAAGCGTCTTATACAGTGAGTTGTAAATGCTGAATACATGGAAGCATATATACTAATCCAAAAGAATCCTAGTTTTACAGTTTGGCTTTTATAATAGGTTATGAATTGGGTCAATGATAGGGTTTGGTCTTACACATGTATTTAACCCTTTTTTTTTTTTTTTTTTGCCTTTTAAACATCCCTTTTGATGTAGCACCCCATTCAAGGCTTGTGAAACTCGAACACGATGAAGAAATCTGGTTCTTTTTCAGTGAATTATACTTTAAAAAGCCAAATGTCTTCACCTTTTCCTGCGAGGTCATTTAAGCAGTGGGACTAACCCAATGGGATGTCAACATGGAACGGCATTGACCATCGATAGACAATTTCCCCTTCGTGAACCTGTTCCCAATGGCAGCAACATCCAGTAGCTGCTCACAGGTATTGCAGTCACAGCTCCTGATAGCAGTTCCTTGAAGATCTCCAGGGTGTACCGCCCCCTCAAACAGCCCCTGGGTTCCTGAAAGCAGCCTCTGTAGCACTAACTTTTGAGAAGACAGCTCAGAACTGTGGCCTACCTGTGCCCCCTCGTGGCAGCTGTGGTGCTACACAACTTTTAAAACGTTTCTGCACAACCCCGTGGAGAGGAATTAGCAAAGCCAGTCCGGGAATGTTAAGCAATTTTGCACCCCTCAGCAACCTTCTGAAAAGTGGACCATCGAAGGCTGATGCAGTTTTCCCTGAGT
The DNA here is from genome assembly GCA_029593785.1 of Cabassous unicinctus. NCBI lineage: Eukaryota > Metazoa > Chordata > Mammalia > Cingulata > Chlamyphoridae > Cabassous > Cabassous unicinctus. The sequence continues at coordinate 35,095 of JAQZBX010005027.1, read as the reverse complement.
TAAAAACAGGTTCGCTGATTCTCAGCTTGAAGTTCTCTAAATTGTACCCCCCTTCCTCTGACTGCACTCAGGCACCCCGAGGACTTGGCAAAAGCCCCAAATTCTCTCTCACTTCCCAGCTTTGACTATCAGTAGTATCCTTAGAAGGGAATGTAGCAAAGTGGAAAGACATTGACTTTGGAGTCAGGGATACTTAGATCCAAGCCCTGGGAGGTCCACTTACTTGTTGACTAATTTGACATAAGTTATTTAATTATTCTGTACTTCTATCATCTCAGCTATGAAATAGAGATGATAATGCTTACCTCACAAGGTTATTTTAAGTATTAAATTAGCATATATATGCATATGTATGTATATAGTTATGTTAGAATATATGAATATCTACAAATGAGAATATTATATATGTATATATATACATATTTTCTATTATGTATTGTGTGTATATATATAATATATATGTGCATATATATATTAGAAAGAAAGAACATACTTGACCACTTGACCCCTACAAAACAAACAATAAATAGTAATGATTACTATAATTACCCAGGAGAGCTCCAAAACAAATTTCTCATAGTGACCTGGGGATAAATTGAAAATTGAAATTTTTTTGCAGTTTTCATTTTTATACCTGGAGAAGGGCATTAGTTTCACTGGGATTTGGCAGGAGGGGGTAAGTCTGGGGTAGAGGAGGCCTGGGGCAACCTGTCTAATCCTCCAATACTTACAAGTGAAGTCTGCTCAAAGGAATTTTTGGAGCAGCCTAGAAAATAAAGAAAATCATGAAAGTGCAGCTTCCAGTATTTGGATGGTGGGTGAAGTGCCATGCTACTTATTTTACCACAGTGACACAATTGCTTGGGGAAGGGGTATCCAGTTTTATGCTATGTACACACATAGAATTCAGGGCACTTTAGTAGAAGCTGACAGATCTTTCTCCTTCTCCCTCCCACCCAGCTTCCTACTTCACAGTCCAGACTGGATTCAGCTTAACGTCTCTGAGCCAGATACAGAGAGGAGAGCTCCTTGCCAAGCTCTAGAAAACCCGAAGTGTGTAGAAGATTAGGTGTTCATATACTCCTCTGATTTTGGTAGGGAATTCCAAACTCAAGCACCTATTTATTTTAGCCCATCCAACAAGAATCAACTAATACTTTTATCTGAAGAAATTACTAGATAACAGAACCCAACTTAAATGGATATAATTTCTAAAATCTTTAGAACAAAAATACTAATGCTTTAATGCATTAAAAACTGTTAATCATATATCAAATTACAGGGAGGTAGAAATAATCCAATACTCAAGAAGATTAAATTTTGTATGGGATAGAAACACATTTACTCACTCAAGCCATCAATAGAGTAAAATAAGTGCTTACTTAGAGGAGCAAAAACTATACTATGGAAATATTGAAAAAGGAAAAATTCATTCAATTTGCATTTTGGTGAATCTACTACGTGCCAAGTCCTGAGCTTTACAACAGGGAAAGAAACATGAATCAGATTTTATTTTCTTCTATGAGGAATCTTTAACCTCTCTGGGAATACAGATGTTCAATCAACAAATTATAATCCAATGTGATCATAGTAAAGAGGTATGCAGAAGGCCGAGAGAAACAAGAAAAGTATCTAAGGATATCGAGGAGGGCGTCCTGGAGAGAGTGGCCTCAGAGGTAGAGGAAGGTTGACTGGCCAGCTCCTAACCTCTGGGCACCATCATAACCCACATGATAGTGTACGGATTATGCTCCTATTGGTTACAGTTATCCAAGAAAGTTCCAATTAATAGGTCTTTCTTTATGAATGTTGATAGTGAATCTAGTGGTAGTTCTTCAAAAGTTTATTTATAAGTGGAAAATATCTTCCTGCAATGAAATTATTAAATGCTGTACAATGTATATAATGAAGTTTTAGTACCTTATTATCTTGCCAATTATCACTGTTGCATCAACAAATGTCCAGTATTGCTGATCACTTTCCATGTAAATTACCTCATTTGACATAGAAAGTAAAGAAACAGTAGACACCAGCACATGAATGTTAGCAGAACTGACTTATTTTATTTTGAGTTCTGTTGTTGGGATTTTGCTTTTAACATGCTGAATATTTCTTTCTATTATTATCTTCCCAATTTGAATATTATTTTTTTTTACTTTTAAATGGACTACCATACATATTTTTAATTTACAAAGTATTATATGTTCATTATAAAACACCATTTTCTACATACAGATAAAAAGGACTCTAGGGAGAAGGGGCTAAACCCAGGGATGGGTCAGGTGAGGTACAATGTGGACCTGGGAAACCCTGTTGTCCAAGAAAGTAAGGAAGTGGTCAAAAAAAAAAGAAGATCTGTGAAAATGATCCAGAAGCTACCACAAAGTGGCTCCCATTGGCCAAATCTGACAATTGGGGTCTGAAAATAAATAACGATACACTTTCATAAAATAGGAATCTATGAGTCCACGCTGATATAAATAAATGAAGAGAAGACCATACTTTTATTTTTCCATCAGACGCAACTGATGAATACAGAAGCAACCATCATTGTAATCATTCAGCCAGGAAACTTCAGGAGAGGATATCAGTTTTGGGTGAAAGTTAAAGAGAATTTCAAGGTTTCGTAGTTTCAGAGTACCTCCCCTCAAACAAAGTAACCAGTAGAGAAACCTGACAGTCACCCCTTTAATCAAATGATCAAGATTAATTTCATCAGTAATGGGACTAATTGCAATCATCTACCACAAGATAAGATGCAATGAGGAGAACACATCATCACTTCTGTGACATTCCTGCCAAAATTATATATGCTGGTTTGACTCTTCCGTGGACCCAAGAAAATCATGTTCTTAAACTAAGCCATTTCTCTGCATGTAAGCATATTGTATGTGGGGCCTTTTGTTTAGATTAAGTTAAGGGACCTTTTTAATTAGATCCCTTTTAAATAGATTGCCTCAGTTAAGGGTCTTTGATTAGACTGTGGGGCCCTTTGGTTGAATTGAATTCAGTTGGTGGCCTTTGATTAGAGTAGTTCAGTGAGGCATGGCCCAGAGTGGGTCTGGGCCCTCTTGCTGAAGTGCTATATAAGTGGAGGACAGAGAAAGAGAGCCACCATTTTACCCTGCCATGTTAGAGAGGCCTCCAGGATTGCCTGCAAGTGCAGAAAGACAGAGAAACTCCGAGAGGCTGAGAGAGAGGCCAGAGGCTGGACTCAGCGGAGCAGCCAAAGCTGAAGCAATGAGGAGAAGGGATAGAGGAGCCATATGCTTGATTGCTCACAGCTGAGCTCCAGGAGAAAGCATCTATAGGTGACACCGCCACATGCCTGATTGTCCACAGCTGCAGCTTGGTGAGACAGCATCTTGATGATGTCTTGATTTGGATATTTTCACAAGCTTGGAATTGTAAGCTTCTACCCTAATACATCCCTATTGTGAAACATATTTCTGGTATTTTGCATTGGCAGCCTGCAGCAAACTAATATTGCATGACTTGAATCTAATGGCCATACAAACCCAAACTAAGGGATATTCTATAAGATAACTTACCTATAATCACAAAAGTGTCAAGGTCATGAAATTCAACAAAATAAAGAAAAATACTTCCCAACAGAAGACTAAAGAGGTAAGACAACTAAATTCAACATGTGAAGCTGCATTTGATCTTTGTGCTATAAAAGGCACTATTGAAACAATCTGTGAAAGCTGGAGTCTGCAGCTTAGATTGTAGTACTATAGTACTGATAATTTCCTGATTTTGATGGCTGCATTGGGATTATAGAGGAGAATGTCCTTGTTTGTAGGATTTGGTTGATGGGCATCATGTTGCAACTCACTCTCAAATTGTTCAGAAATAAGGCTCTTTGTACTTGTCCTGCAACATTTCCACAAGTGTGAGACTATGTCAAAAGAAAAAGAAAATATTGACAGATAAGTTTCAGTACAAAATAAAAAGTTAATTGGCAGAGCTGATGAGGGAAAATAGGGAGAAAACTAAAATTTGTTAGAAATTTGAAAACCATATTTCATACAGAATGTAGAATTAATGCTGTAAAAATTAAGTATATCATGTTAAGACTTAAGAAAGTTCACACACACACACACAAAAATGAAAAATCAAATGTGTGAAATAAATGTGAGAAAAATGACAATGGAAGACAGACAATAGCAACCCAATATGTTCAAAATTGTTTCACAATATGAAAATGACAAAAAATATTCAGTTCTGAGAAAAATTTCCAGAAATAAAGGACACTTAGATTTACAATAATAGAGTACCCCATATTCCCAGAAAAATTAATAGAGAAAATCCTTGCTTAATTCAAGCATCCTTTCAGAATAACAAATCCTCAGCCATTCAAAGAAAATCTCAGCCTCAGGTATCTCAGCAGGACTGGATTGTGCAAGAGAATGAAGATATTCCAAGATATGTACACAATGGTGAGGAAAAAAATGGTTTGTAAATATTCGGTGTCAGTTGTATAAATTGCTGGTTATTTGTAAAGGAAAAAGAAAGCATTTTCATATTTTCAAAGACTGAGTACATACAGCATTCACAAACTTCATATGGAATATACTGTGGCAGAGTCTGGTTGTTGTCTATTTCAATATAAAACTCTCCCCTTCTTCCTCAGTGATCGGATCCCTAATTTTAGCCAGGCACAGAGCTGTCCATATTAAAAATTACATTCCCCCCCTTCCCCTTCATCCAGCTATGTCTCTGTTGACCAAGTTCTAGACCAGTAAATCTAAGAAGAAATGCTGTGTGCTGATTCTAGGAGTACACTTGGGGGGAGGGACATGCCCTTTCTCCCTTTCCTTCTTCCGACTGAGCAAAAGTGCAGACATGAGGCCAGAGTTCCAGTAGCCGAGAGCTCCAATAACTTCATGAAGCCTCACCCTCAGCCCTGGCTTCTTTGTGAGAAAAAAATGTTTACATTGGTGAAGCCTCTATTATTTTCTGATTTCAAACCCCTGCAGCAAATCTAATCCTAAATGAAACCAATATATACTAAAGCCAAAAAAAAGACTAGATCACAAATGAGGAAATCATTTTTATGAAAGAAATTGTAGTAACTATTAAATCCATTTGAGCAAAGAATAAGTGAAAATAGTTGGGACAAATAGAGTCAAAATACCATCACATGCTACTTACTATATTTCTTGAAATAAAAGATAAATAATATATAAATAATTTGATGATTGTGGATGGGATAAATTCCAGTGTCAGCAAACAGGTGTAACAAATGGATGATTAAGGGTTAAAGGAAAGAAGAGGATAAATAAAATATATTTAATATCATTTATGAAAGGAATGAATTGAGAAAAATCAGTGTAAACATATTATTTATGTTTGTGTAAGGTAAGAGTAGATTTGGATGGTGTTTTAGTTGCTAAAGCTGCTGGGGACAATATGCCAGAAATGGATTGGCTTTCACCATGGGGATTTATTAGCTTACAAGCTTACAGCACTGAGACCATGAAAATGTCCAAATCAAGCAAATCAAGGCATCGTTAGGCAATCCTTTCCCTCCAAAGACTGGCTGCTAGTGATCCTGGACTCCTCTGTCACATGACAAGGCATACGGCAGCATCTGCTGGACTCTCTCTTCTCTTCCAGGTTTTGTTGCTTTCAGCTTCTGGCTTCCATGGCTTTCTCCCTTCTCTCTCTCTCTCTCTCAAATTACATTATCTTATAAAGGACTCCAGTAAGAAGCCATGCCTTAACTGAAGTAACCTATGCAAAAGGCCCTATTTACAATAAGTTTACACACAGGAATGCATTAGCTTTAAAAACATGATTTTTCTGGAGTCTATATAGCTTCAAACCATCACAGCTGAAAATCAGATAAAACCAAAATAACAGTAGCTTAACACATTCAGAGGCTTATTTTTCTTTAAATTACATGAAGCTAGAGGTAGTCAATCCAGGCTGGTATGGTTGCTTCAACTTGGCATAAGAAATATGGACTTATTATGAATTTCTGTATTGCAATCTTTGGCATGTGGCATCCATTTCAAGATTGTCTAATGTTCATAAGATGGCTGCTGGAGTTCCAGCCATCATATCTGCTACCAGGTAAAGAAAATGGAGGACAAAAGGGGAATAGGTTCATCTAAGTTAAGTCATATCCTCATTGGTCACCCATAAATGTAAGGGAAGCTGAAAGATGTGATCTTTTAGACAAACATATTTTTACCCTTCAATAAAGAGAAGGATGTGTCAGTAAGGAGGAAGATGAGGATGAATATAGAGTAGGTAAGTAGCAATATCTGCCTTAGAAGTAAATGTAATGACTTGGGTCATATTTACAAAAGATACGTAAATACATGCATATTCCTCAAATTAATGAAAGAGAACAACAAAATTCAGAAGACTATAACAAATGGCTAACACATTATTTTAAGTTATACAATGTTAAGGAAAAAAATGGATTGCTGGGAATAATTCCTTTATTTTTACAAATTCCTTCACTCTTTGACTAAGACTGTAACTTTTACAAAAAGAATAAACAGTAAATATTTTTGTATAAAGAATATAAATTAGGTAGCTCCTAATTTTTGCCTTGTTCTGCAATAGTTTACATGTAACAGGAATTATTTGCCAAAAAAAAAATTGAATAAATTTACCAATAAAGCTATCTGGATTTGAAACTTTTTACAGAGGCAATTTTTAGTAATTTTTCCCATTTTTTCCTAAGACTCTAGGTCAATTCTTGTTTTTAATGTTTATCAAATTTTAACCAATTATACATTCCTAAGAAAACATTTTTTTTAAATGGAAAGATGATGGTGGTGATACCAGACTAGAGTTTTTTTTTAATCTTCTCAAATCCACACATAAACACAAACAGAAAAACTATATAACAAAACCAAAAACTCGTGGTCAACATAGATGATAAGATATCTCCATAAACCCTATATAACACAGGTGCGTGAGGACAAATTACCTACAGCCATGAAACATTCATATTATCAGCATTTGTATGAGAAAGAACAGAGGAAAGCAATAAGGAAAATACCTAAGAAGAGGGAAATCCCAAAATAGTCAACAGGTGTTCATGGGAAAGCACAGATTCCAAATTGAGAACAACAGATGAAACCAGGAAGGGTTTAGTCTACTCCATAAACGTAAATAAAAGGGGCCTATTATAAGGCCTAAAAGGGGTGGAGCAGTATAACCAATTTGAACTCTTAAAACTACACAGCCCCACACTGAGGAGACATTACTGGAAATCAAATCAGAATTGAACAGGACGGGGACAACAGAGATGAAGAAAGGAGAGGGTCCATATAAAAATGTGAGGGGAAGAAAACCAATAATACTCAGAAAGCACAATATCACATTTTTTTTAAACACTACTGGAAAACAATAACAGAAAAGGGAACTCTGAAGTTACAAAAGCGAGCTGAACAAAGTTCTTTTCTAAAAGTTACGGAAAACTAATTTCATACTCACAAACAGAACAGAAATGTATCAAAAATTAAATACAAAGTGACTTTAAAGAAAAAAGAGAATAAGGAGTCAAATAACATTCAAACAGACAAAACACACCAAAAATTAATCCGAAAAAAGATTAATATTGTAACATATTGTTTCAAAACCATCTGAAAAAATGTTAAGAAAAATGATACAAGATATGAAAGAAACATCATTAATCAGAATTAGAAAAACTCGGAAATGAGATGACAGAACTCAAGAAAAAAATTAGAAACAAAAGAAAACAATCATTTTAGGAATGAAGACTAAATGAGAAGGATTGCAACAACAAACAAACACAAGCAACATCTTAAGAAAATTATAAGGTAGAAAGGAGAAAATTTTTTTAATTAAAAAGAAATGAAGAGATAAAAATAGTTCAAGAACAAATGAAACATATTGAAGATAGGCAATGAAGATCCAATATGTTTTAAAGAAGGCCTTGAAGAAGAAAGTGAACATAACAAATAATAAAATCTATAGTTCAAGAAAACTCTCCTAAAATAACATATTGAAAGAGCACAATGAGCACCTGCAAATACCAACCCAGAATAACCAACACCAATATATATGGCAATAAAATTATTTGATTTAATCAAAAAGAAAAAACTCCATTGGGTATCTAGGCAAAAAGTGCACATAATTTATTAGGGAAAGAAATAGAATTATCATTAAATAGAAATAGATTATCATTAGAGTGTCTACAGCGATGCTTCATGTCAAAAGCAGGGTATAATGTATATAATATTTTCAAGAAAGAAAATGTGAGTATAGAATTTTATACTTAGCAAAACTGACTTTCAAGTAAAATCTATACTTGAAGAACTCAGGGAATATTGCTCTTATGAGACCTTCTGAAGGAATCTACTAGGGAACAAGCTTCAGACCACTAAAATGACTAAATAGATACTGACATAAAGACTGGAGGTTGAATATATAGTTACTTTTTGGGAAAAAAATTAAGTGAGAATCAAAAGGGAGATATTATAGTATATAATGATTATATGATCTGACAATATAAATATAAGACAAGCATTTTTAAGTGGGGGAGGAATGGGGATAGCATTTAATATTTTAACTGTTTCCAGGAAAACAAATTCATGGTGGTAATATTAGTACTGGTATTGTGAGACTGTTGTATATGTAAAGTAAGATAAAGCAAATGATTGTGGAATATTCTAATTATTTTTCTCATTTATCAGGAGTCAGTAAACTATAGCTACCTGTTTTTGTAAATAAAGTTTTATTGGAACACGGTCATGCCAATTCATTTATATATTGTCTATGACTGTTTTTTGTAATACCATGGCAGAGTTGAGTAGTTCCAACAGAGACCTTGTGACCAACAAGCTTAAAATATTTACAGTCTGGCTCTTTAAAAACTTTTGCTCATGTCTGTCCTATATCTTTGGAAACCAAGATTCTATTTTTATATAATTATTTTTTTTTATTTTTAAAGAAAATTTAGATTTCATAAATGTTACATAAGAAATATATAAGGGATATGCTGATGGAAAATGGCCTACATCCTTTGCCGCAACGCCACTCAGGACAACGTGTATATCCATTGTGGGTGTTGTGTCACATGAATGAAGGATGGTGATGTGGGATGTTGTTGGAGATATGGGAAGTGGGGAACATGGGAATCCCTGTAATTTCTGAGTAATATTTAGGTAATCTTAGCACCTTTAAAAATACATATATATATATATATATAAAAAATAACATTTATGTAAACAAATGCACCTATATGCATATGTATTTATATATCATTTTACAAATATTTGTATGTATTGTTAAAAATTTGATTTTTACCCACAATAAAAAAAAGAATATATGCAGAATTAAAAAAAAAAAAGAAAAAAAATTAAAAAAAATATATATATACATATAAGGGATTCCCGTGTGCCCCACTCCTTCCCCCTCCCACGCTTTCCCACGTCAACAACATCCCTCATTAGTGTGGTACATTTTTACAATTGAAGCATTGTTACTACCCATGGACTACAGTTTACATTATAGTTTACACTTTGTCCCACACAATTTTCTAAGTTATGAAAAAATATCCAATGGCCTGTATCCATCATTGCAATGTCATGCAGGACAAATCCAATGTCCCGAAAATGCCCCCATATTACACCTATTCTTCCCACTCCCATCCCTCAGAACCTCTGGTGGCCACTGACTTTACATCAATGATAAGAGTTCTTCCATTGCTAGAATAATAAGTCTATAGTAGAATAATGATTAAGTGTACTTTAGTCCATTGTTCATTCCCCAATCTTGAGGATTTGGGGATGGTGATGCCCACTCTGTGTCTAATTGAGAGGAGGTTTAGATCTCATGGGGCAGATGGATGGAGCTATCTTGCTTGCAGTTACAGACACTCTCTGTTCCTTGGGATGGGCGTTGTCCATCATCATCTCCTTGTTAGTTGTTCTGGGTGAGTCCAATGAACTGGGGAGTAGATGTTGCAACTCTGCTGAAATTCAGGGCTCAACTGGCACTTGGATGAACCAAAGATTTGAGTCTCTGGGACATATATTTATCAAAAACAATGCTAATTATAGGTTCAAATAAAAGGGGCAGAAGAGCCATGTGTAGAGAAACTATAAATGAGTCTAACTCTGTTACACTGGGGAGCATAAATTCCAAAGTAAGGCCCACTGACAGGGTGCCGAATTTCTGAGCTGTCTGCCCTGCTTATTGTTTCTAGATATCTCTAGAGCCATCAGGAGCTCATCAGGAGTGCTATTTGAGGCACTGTTTACTGTGGCAGTCAATGAGATCCTACTGAGACGTACATAAGTGCAACCTCTAGAATGACCTCCGGACTCACTTTGAAATCTCTTAGCCATAAAAGCTCATTTGTATTTACCATTTCCCCTGTTTGGTCAAGGTCTTTTTCCAAATGCATTGCTAGTTGGTGCTTGGCAATAATCCCTCTGTGCCAGGGAGGCTCATCCCTGGGAGTCATGTCCCACACCAGGGGGAGGGTAGTGTGTTTATAGGCTGAGTTTGGCTTAGAGAGAGGCCATGTTTGAGCAACAAAGAGAATTTCTGGAGGTAACTCTTAGACAATATATAATACTAGGTTAAGTTTCAATTTCACAAGAAAAGGTTCATAAGTACAATCATCAATGTCAAGGCCCTGTCAAGGGTCTGTCTTCCTTCACTAGACATTGCCCTTGCACTTAATGCAGAAGAAAGTCAAGTACAATCACTGTAGTCCAAAACTGAAATTGGAAATATCACTATAAACTCATGAAGTGCTTTATTTCTTCACTTAAATAAAAAAAAACAAAATACAAACACTTGGAAGCAATGCCTTGCATACCAGTAGCAAGTATGAGGATCATCCCTAGCACAGAGATCAGGGCCTTATAACACCATTTCCCCATTTCCCAGTTAAAACAATACAAGAGAAATGGCTGATTCCAAGTCTAGGGTAAGAAATGTACAAGATAAGACTGTTACAATTTGTACTTATCAGATAATGAGGGGGCTATCAAAGACAACCCTGATCCTCTGAAAAGGGCTCAAGAGCAAACATGAACATATTAAAGACAGGCAGATTCCCGTTAGCCAAAGAAGAGACCATTCAGAGTTTCAATAAACATAAAATTTGCAATGGATTGAAACCCATAAAATAAACTTTAAAACATGAGTTTACCTGGATATTAAACAAGCAAACAAACAAATAAATGACTAATTGATCCTCTTCCAAGGATGGCGAGCAGGGAGCAGATTGTGAAGGACTCTATCAGTCCTGCTCCAGAGTTTGAATTTAATCCTATAGCCAGTTCTCAAAGTGTGGTTGGCTAGAAAAAAAACCCTTCAGAGAGTCTTCCAAGTCAAAACTATTCTCATGATAATGCTAAGACATTATATGTCTTTTTCACTGTTTCATGTTTGCACTGAGGATGCGAAAGCAAATGTGGGTAAAACTGCAGATGCCTCTGCATAAATCAAGGCAGTGACAACCAACTGTACTAGTCAATCATCGGTTTCTTTAACTCCATACACTTGCAGAATAACAAGTCAGTTTCATTTAAGAAGACCCTCGATGAAACAGTTATATATATATATAAACACACATATAAATGTAAATTTTGTTCAACATCAATTCTTGAGTATGTATCATTTTAACACTCAGTGTGTCAAAGTGAGAAGTTCATATAGAGAGAACAACTTGTGGCAAATAGAAATACACTGTTTCGAGGAAAAACTTGCTTTTCTTGTGTGATTGAATCATGAGCTCAAATAGCTGCATTTTCTTGGAACATAATTTTTACTTGAAAGAACAACTGACAAACTATGGTAATTGAGACTTGGATATTTAGAAAGCATGTTATCAAAAATGAAAGAAAGGAGCCTGTCAGTTCAAAGAAAACAATGATAAAATTTGAGTCAAATTAGAATATTGGAAAACATGTATCTACCACCATGAATTTGACAGCTTTGCAATACTTAAAGAATTCATTGATAGGGTGGGTGGTGACATTAACATATATACTCTTTTAAAATTGTTTAATGAAGTTTGTCAACATTTGAAAGACCTGCATAACTCAGCAGAGTGATACTTTCTAAATGACCAATTCATGAAGTTGTAAAATCACGCAGGGGTGAAAGAGCCAGTCAAAGTACCATATAAGCCAATGAGTTTTAAAGTAATGTATGAAATGTTTATTGATGTGGTTTCAGATTCCACATTGCAATTAATCTTTTAAGCAACTACTGCTTAAAGTTTTGTTATAATATCAAAGAAGAATATCCAAAATCATTTGAAAAGTCAAAATACTACTCCCTTTTCTAACTACATATCTGTGTGAGGTACAATTTTCTTCCTATCCTTCAACCAAAATGACATATTGTTTAAGAGATTAAGTGAAGGACCAAATTTGAGGATTCAGCTGCCCTCTATTATGCCAGACCTTAAAGAGATTTGCAAAAATGTAAAACAATTTGTACTTATCAGATAATGAGGGAGCTATCAAAGACAACCCTGATCCTTTAGTGAGACACTCTGCTCACTAAATTTTGGTTGTTTTAGGAAATATAATTATCTTTCATAAAAATATTTATGTTAACATGTAATGGATTTATCATTTGTTATTTTTAATGAGCTAAAATAAATGTTTTTAAAATTCCTGTTTTAATTTTGAATGAGGTAAATATTACTAAACCTAAGAGAGGGATTCTGAGATTTTAAAAGTTTGAGAAACTTCACACATACAGGGATGACAAAAAAAAAATAAAATAGGGAAAAAAAGAAGCTCTTTGGAGAACACAGTAATTTATTAAAGCGTCAAATCAAAGAATGATTACAAGTAACAAAAGTTATCAGTTATCTGAATATTTTGACTAGGAGTTTATGATAGGTGCACTGCTGAGCTGAAGCCAAAAAGTTGCAACATCATCAAGTAGCATTCTACAATAGACCCTTGACATTCATAAAGGATATGAATAGAACTACAGAATGTTCCTTGACATCTATTTCTTTTCTTCCTCTAAACACATTCTTTTTCAGTGCCATTTTCAACAAAGAGGCATTTTTAAGTCATTTTATCAGATGCAATGAGAAAGTGAGCAATACTGAGATGTTAAGTTGTTTGCTCTCCGCCTTCATGAGTCTGAGATTACATCCTGAACGTCAGCTTTGCAGTGCTTTGGACTCTGATTTGAATTTCAGAAAAATCATAAATTACTATGCTTCAGCATTTTCATGATCCTTTGCATGGATTCAAAACTACAAAGTGTAATATCTGCAAACAGTAATGGTCTAACTAGGAAATAAAGCATAAGACATGATCAATACTCTCAAACAATTTCAATGAGAGATTTGCATATATGAAACTATAAAACCCTAGTAAGTGCAGTCATATGGTACAAAGGTGCTATGTTAGGCCCAGATTGGGAAAAATCCTAAAACTCTTCATAGAAAAAGTTAAACTAGACACAGAATTGGCCAAGAGTGTAGGATTCAATAAGCAGGCAAGAGTAGAAAGACCATGCCATACTACATGTTGAGGACAAAGGTCTGAAACAAGAATCAGGCTTCATTAACTAGAGTAGACCTTAAATGGTGGAAAACACTCTTAATCTGCAAAAAGAAAAAGAAATGGCCCTGAAATAGCACCTAAAATTTGAAATATATTTGGCTAGACCTCATTAAGCACAAATCTTAAAGTTTTTACTAGATTGTATTTAAATTATTAGATTAATATAATTTTAAACAACTTGGTATTACTGCAAGACTGAAAGTCACTCAAAAATATGTGCAATCATATTTGTGAACACTTCTTTCATTTCTCTATCTTTAGAAGGAGATTAAATTCCTGAAAGAAAACCTACATGTATGAGTTAATATGTCAAGGAAAAAAGTGGACAATTTTAATATTGACTTTATATGGCTGTAATGATGCTATAATTCTTAAAACATTTTCATGTAGTCCACATTTATGCCAGTGTTTCTCTCCTTGGCTGTCCAAAATACATCAATGCTGCTTCATCCTTACATTGTACATATTCATTCAGCTATGCTCTCTCTGCTGGAAAAAGTTTTTAAATAGAAATACAAGAGATCCTGCTGAGACGTGCATAAGCATAACCTCTGGAATGACATCCTGACTCATTTTGAAATCTCTTAGCCATAAAAATTCATTTGTATTTAATATTTCCCCTTTTTGATCAATGTCTTTTTCCAGATACATCGCTAGTCAGTGCTTGGTAATAATCCCTCAGTGCCAGGGAGACTCATCCCCAGGAGTCATGTCCCATGCCAGGGGGAAGGTAGTGCATTTATATGCTGAGTTTGGCTTAGAGAGAGGCCATGTTTGAGCAACAGGGAGGCTCTCAGAAGGTAACTCTTTGGCAATATATAATACTAGGCTAATTTTCAATTTCACAAGTGAAGATTCATAAGTACAATTATGAATATCAAGGGCCTGGAGTAATGGTCTGTCTTCCTTTGCTAGGCACTGCCCATGTACATGGGGGATTCTTGCCACTCTATTGGAGAAGGTAGTAGGACTCTCCAGGAAGGAAATTCAATATTCTTTCAGTTATTATGTGGGTCTCTACTCACTGAGACAACACCCCCATGACACTTGAACATATTCACATGCCTTAGAGTCATGCCCTAGGTGCACGCCTCCCCACATATCCCCCTATCACTGACACCCTGCACCAGTGATCCTCCCTTGCCACAGATGTGACCTTTCTGTGATCCAAAACCTCCCCAAAAACAAAGCTAAAGAAACAACCTATAAAATTAATAATAAAATAAAATAATAACAAATAAAATACAAAAATAAAAAATAAAATATTTTTTTTAATTCATTGTGCCTTTCTTCACAATGTACAGTGACAATTTTTTCCTATGTTCCCCTAGTATCTTATTTTTTTTTTTTTTTGCTTTGTCTTCAAAGAAGCTTTAGGTTACAGAAAAGTCACTTAGAAAATATGGTAGATTCCCATATACCCAATGCCCTCGTCTCTCCCACTCGCCCCTATTAATAACATTTTACATATGTATGGTACACTGGTTACAACTGATATATAAATATTGAAGCATTGCTACTAACCATGGTCAATGGTTTACATTATGGTTTACATTTTGCACTGTACATTTTTATAGGTTTTGACAAAATTTAAAGTGGCCTGTATCTATTATTGCAAGTTCATGCAGAACAATTCCAATGCCCTAAAAATGCCCTATGTTTCACCTATTTTATTCTTCCCTCCCCATTCCTTCAGAACCTATGGTAACCACTAAGTTTCAATTTTAGAAGAATAAGGTTCCTAGTTACATGCAATCATATTGAGGGCTTGACCCATTGGTCTGTTTTCTTTCAATGGGCACTGCCAATGTTCTCAAGAGATTCTTGCCACTCTAATTGAGAACATGGCAGGACTCCCCAGGATGCGAGTTTAATGTTTTCTTGTTTATTTTGTGAGTCTCCACCCACTGAGATGACACCCTATGACAAGATGAAAATTTGCAAATTCCATAGAGGCATGCCCCAGGTGCACCCTAGCCAGGATATCCCCCACCCCCGACACCTTACACCAGTAACCCTCCCCTGCCATATTTGCCCAAAGAACATTCCCACCATTGTATTTACCACACGCCTGCAAATCCCCAGAGTTCACCTGCTCCTTCCTCCAACCCTTCCCCCCAGTTCCATGGATAGTCCAACCCAAGCCCCCACCCTGCTCCTTCTCACATTCCTGAACCACTTTCACCCCCATCCACTGCCCAACCACACCATTCCACCTTATCATAGATTTTGCCCATATTGAGCACTGGCTCACCACCCTGTACTTCCTTTCTGTCTCCCGTAAACCTATCTTCCAGACTGTAGCTCTATGAGCCTGCTCAATTTGCTTAAATCATATCAGTAAGGTCATGTAATATTTGTCCTTCAGTGAGTGGCTTACTTCACTCAACAAAGGTCTTCAAGATTCATTCATGTTATTCCATGTGTTGTTACTGCATTCCTTCTTACAACTGAGTAATATTCCATTGTATGTATATACCACAATTTGTTTGTCCATTCATCTGTTCATGGATACTTGGGTTGTTTCCAACTTTGAGCAGCAGTGAATAATGCTGCTATGAACATTGGCATGCATATATCTGTTTGTGTCCCTGATTTCAATTCTGGGAATATACCCAGTGGTGGGATTGCTGGATCATATGGCAGTTCTATAGTTAGCTTTCTGAGGAACCACCAAACTGTCCTCCACAATGGCTGCACCATTCTACATTCCCACCAGCAGTGGATAAGTGTTCCCATTCCTCCACAACCTCTCCAACATTTGTAGTCCTCTGTTCTTTTAATAGCAGCCAGTCTAATGGGTGTAAGATGATATCTCATTGTAGTTTTGATTTGCATTTCCCTAATAGCTAGTGATATTGAGCATCTTTTTATGTGCTCTTTAGCCATTTGTATTTCTTCTTTGGAGAAGTGTCTATTCAAATCTCTTGCTTATTTTTCAAATGGGTGTTTGTTTTATTATTTTCAAATGTAGAATTTCTTTTTATATGCTGGATATTAGGCTCTTATTGGATAGATGTTTACCAAATATTTTCTCCCATGAGTAAGCTGCACTTATGGGTGTTTAGCAGGATCTCATTGAAGCCACAGTAAACAATGCCTCAAACAGTGCAGCTCCTGAGGGCTCTAGAGACATCTAGACACTATTAGCAGGGCAGACAAGCTCAGGAATTCAGCACTCAGTGGGCCTTATTTTCAAATTTATGCCCTCTGATGTAATAGAGTTAGACTCATTTATAATTTCCCTACACATGGTTCTTCTGCCCCTTTTATTTAAACCTATAATTAGCACTACACTCATTAAATATATGCCCCAGATACTTAAATCTTCAGTCTGTTCATATGCCAGTTGAGCCCTGAATCTCAGCAGAGTTGCAGCGAACATCTACTCTCCAGTTCTTTGGACTCATCTAGAACAACTAACAGAAAGATGATGATGGACAATGCCCATCCCAAAAACAGAGTATCTATAACTGCAAGCAAGACAGTTCCATCCATCTGCCCCATGGGATCTAAGCCCCCTCTCAATCAGAAACAGAGTAGGCATCACTATCCTAAAATCCTCAAGATTGAGGAATGAACAATGCACTAAAGTAGAGTTATTATTATTCTATTATAGACTTATTATTATCTAGCAATGGAAGAACTTATATCACTGATATAAAGGCAGTGGCCACCAGAGGTTCTAAGGGGAGGGAGAGGGAAGAATAGGTATAACATGGGAGCATTTTCAGGACATTGGAATTGTCCTGCATGACACTGCAATGACGGATACAGGCCATTAAACATTTTGCCAAAACCTATAAAATTATGTCAGGCAAAGTGTAAACTAAAATGTAAACTATAGTCCATGGCTAATAGCAGTGCTTCAATATGTGTTCATTAATTGTAACAAATGTACCACACTAATGAAATAGGTTGTTAATGGGGGAAAGTGTGGGAGGGGGCGGGGGTGGGGTATATGGGAATCCCCTATATATTTGATGCAACATTTATGTAATCTAAACCTTCTTTAAAAATTTAAAAAAAAAAAACTTTAAAAACTAAACACAAGAATGGAAAAGTATTTAGAGAACATCTCATTTAATTCCTGATACCCAGACATGTGAACTTTCCCAAGGTTGCCCAACAAATTAGTGGCAGAGTTGGAAACAGGATTCACCTGTCCTATAGCCTGGTAACGTATTCTCATAATTATCTAGTATATCATGAAAACAGATGATACATAACTATCTTTTGTTCTGAGTTAGTGCCTTTTTAATTTGACTGATTAATATTTGTTTTCCATACTTACCATGAAATCCATTTTTTTGGTGAGGGTAAGGGCAAAAAAACCTAGTTATTTTCAACCCTGGCATGTTATCTTCAATTACATCTGTCCTTGCTTATTACAGTATGTACCATTAGTTTTGGCTCTGTTTTTGAGGACACCAGTAGTCCATAAATAGGATCACTTTTCTGATTGCTCATAATTATTCATTGTTTTAACCTCAGTTTTATTTTATTGTTTTTTGCAAGAAAATCTCAAGACCTCTGAGTCCTCAGGATGATGTTCCTTTTCTGTTATTTAGGTTTTTTTGTTTGGACTTCGGGTGTACATAATTGAATTAATCATAATCATTGGCTGATAACACACCCTCATCATTAGTCTATGCATAGACACTTTTATATAGGTATTACGTACACATATATGCATGTAATTTATTTGTTACTTTTAATAACATATCAATTATTTATAAACCTACTACCCAAAATAAAAGCAGGGACCTCGGTAAAGTCTTCATCCTACCATAAAACTTCTACCACCATCCCATCCCCCACCACCTCCCACCCGAGGTAAGCATCGCTCTGAACCCTGTTTTATCATTCCCTTCCTTCCTCTTCATACGTTTTTATTGCATCTCTATGTATTCTGTTGTTATTTTTTATAAGCTTTTCACCAGGTATTTTCATTTTCAAGTAAAAAAAATAGCAGAAAGACAAAATGTAGTGATAGTATCTGATTCTAAAGCCTTTCTAAAAGACAGAAATCTCTAACGGTGGTCTTTGAGTAAGACAGGATAGGAATTTTGCAATTTCAGAACTGACAGGGAATTACTTGAGACTCAGGCTACATCCACCCCACCCACCCCAACCACCTCCATCCCCACATATGTCAGCTCTTGGTTCACTAGCGGCACATAGGAAATGGTTGTTACAAACTATTGAGGAATTTTACACGGCCCCCAAACTAGGAAGGCTCAACTACATTGGGTTGAACTCTAGTGTCATATAAGTTTGTCAGAATATGCAAGTATTCCTTTTTCTATGAACCAGTAAATCCTCAATATCTGATCATTAATGCAGAAATCTTAAGGAGCCATCCATTTGTAAATGCCCTGTATCTTAAATATTCCAGAGCAGATGTATTTATGTAATTTCAGTGTTTTTGATAAAGATAAGCCTTAAACCTGTAGTTTATATATTTTTGTGACTGCTCATGTTATAAAATTAACAAATCAGGAAAAAAAAAATGTCAGTCAGTGGTCCCAGCCATGGTTCAGAGACTAGTTTCACAGTCTTTATGCCTTCAGGGCTCCAAAGAACCCTCTGTTTGGCAGCCCTCGATGAGGATTCAGGTTTGATTGACTGATGGTGCTATAAAGCACTAATTTCCAGGTAGCCTCAAAGCGTTCCAGTTATTTCATTTGGCTTAGTTCAAGCTCATTGAATTATTATTGTTTATGCTTCTGCAATCTCCTCTAAAGGGCGCTTTAATCATGCATTTTATTCCTCTGGAATTTAAGGGAGACCTCTGTTGAAATCATCTGCCCTAAGCTAGAATACATGTGGCTCTTTCCTCCTGGCACACAATGACCCTCTATAAATATGGCGGTAATGGATTCTCCTAAGGATTCGTTTTAGTACCCTCATATATCATGATATAGGAGATGGTTTGGATGGTAACTGCCTAACCTAAAAGAAACTAGCTTTCAGAACATGGTCATTTTCTCTATCATTGAAAAAGCATGACTCTAATAAGACTAAGGTCTGTAGAGTACACACGTTATTACAGAAATACATATCAGGAAGCAAAACCAAAAGTGACTCTTCATCAAAGAGCACAAACTTCTTGCTCTAATGGAAGCTGTAATGGTCACATTTGAAGCCATGTGAAGTAAATTAAATGGCCATATTTAAAATAATGGTGTCATTATTTGTTTTTTAAATGAATTTTTTTTTATTTTTAAAGAAGCTTTAGATTACATAAAAAATATAAGGGGTTCTCATACGCCCCATACCCTCCCCCACCCCACACTTTCCCACATTAATAACATCCTTCATTAGAGTGGTTCATTTGCTACCATTGATGAACACATATTGAAGCATTATACTAACCATGGACTACAGTTTACTTTAGAGTTTACACTCTGTCCCACATAATTTTGTAGGTTATGACAAAATATAAAATGGCCTATATCCGTCACTGCAAATAATATTTGGCTCTTTCATTTAGCCAAAGTGA
This sequence comes from Cabassous unicinctus, assembly GCA_029593785.1. Taxonomy (NCBI): domain Eukaryota; kingdom Metazoa; phylum Chordata; class Mammalia; order Cingulata; family Chlamyphoridae; genus Cabassous; species Cabassous unicinctus. The sequence continues at coordinate 15,046 of JAQZBX010005027.1, read as the reverse complement.
AAATAAAAGAGTTAAAATATACCTGTGATGGTTAGGCTAATGTGTCAACTCGGCCAGGTAATTGTGTCCAGGTGTTTGGTCAAGCAAGCACTGGGATAATTGTAATACAAGAGCATTTATGGACTTTGGTCATCAGTGAGTTTACTGATGGACAGCTGATTACATTCTGCATCAATCAGGGAGATTGCATCAGCAATGGGTGATGCTTTTATCCAATCAGTTGAATGCCTTAAAAGGGGAAGTGATTTCAACATTCACAGAGAATTTCCCAGCTCGTCTTTGGACAGCCAACTTCTCCCAGAAACTCATCAAAGACCTTTCATCGGACTTTCATAGGAGCCCCTGGTTTGCAGCCTGCCTGCAGAACCAGGACTTGTACATCCCCACGGCCGTGTGAAAGACTCTTTTAAAATCTCATTATTATTGAGATATTTCCTGTTGATTCTCTTTCCCAAGAGAACCCTGACTAATACAATACCTTTCTCATACTTACATTTTAACTCCCCCATTTTCTTAAGTTTAAGTTTCTTAAAATGCTTACAGAAATTTTGTCAAAATTTTATATAATACCTTTTCATTTTTTTCCATTTAGCACATACATATTATTCCCTTATACTTTGCACTCCACCATGGTAACACTAACAGGAATATATTTTTCAGTATTTTTAAATTTCAGAAACCAGCAGGTCTGCTTTCCAATGCAGCACAGTGGATAGTTGCTCGCTTGGTATTGTTAAAAGCACACCAGAAAAATCCCTCAGCCACATTCTACACCAGTTTTGGCATCTGAAATTTTTATCAGTATAGCAGGATTCTTTGGCATTTTGAAACCGTTTTAAAGGGCAAAGTCTGCTTTTAAAACTGCCCACAACCCCGGGAGGCATTGCATTACTCACGCCCCACACTTGCTCTACTCCTACCTTCCAAACTGCACCTGGATGCCTTCTCTTGTGCTGGAGAGAAAACTGTGCTTCTCACTCGTACAGCACTTACCACCTGTATTCAGAAACTCTTCTACTTAACAAATAGTTAAATAAATTAAATTCTAAAAATTTATTCCTTAACAAACATGATCGGATATGGGAAGTGGATGTGGCTCAAGCGATTGGGCTCCTGTCTGCTATATGGAGGGTCTCAGGTTCGGTTCCCAGGGCCTCCTGGTGAAAGTGAGCTGGCCTGTGCAGAGAGCTGGCCCACGCGGAGAGCTGGCCCATGCAGAGAGCTGGCCCGTGCAGAGAACTGGCGCAAGAAGATGACACAACAAAAAAGAGACACAGAAGAGAGACCGTGAAGACACAACAAACCAGGGAGCTGGCGTGGCTCAAGCAATTGAGAGCCTCTCTCCCACATCAGAAGGTTCTGGGATCAGTTCCTGGTGCCTGCCTCCTAAAGAGAAGATGAGAAGAGAAGACAAGCAGACACAGAAGAATGCACAGCGAATGGACACAGAGAGCAGACAGCAAGTGCAAGCGGTAGAGGGGAGGAAATAACTAAATAATAATAAATCTTTAAAAAAAAAAAGATCAAGTATTTTAAGTTTGAAGTCCCCCAAAACATATCCACCAATTAGAACAATGGGTCAACCATTCGAAGCTCTACAACCTGGCCCTCTTCGTCTCCTCCTCCAATCCAGCCTACTGGGAACCTTTTTACAAATGAGGCCCGTCTGGGCTGTGTTGAAAAGCAGCTGAGGCAGGCCACCTCCACTACGTCTCTAAAGGGGGCTCTGGGACCTCCTCGGCAGCTCTAGTGCCATCACTGGAGGCCTGGGGAAGACCTTTCCTTTTGGCCAGTTTGAGACAGGACTTGAAGAGTCCTTTAGAACAACAAGAGATCCAGCAGTGACAATTTTTCTGTACTTAGCTTTTAAGTTCTCAAACTCCCTGCCTTCTTCTGAATGAATACTAGGGTACAAGGCAACTGGGGCATATGCCTACTTTCCAGCCAAATTCTCAAAAGATGTATTTTTGTTTTGTTTTGTTTCCATTTTGTTAATGATTTTAATTTCTTGTTGGTACACAACACACAACAATTTTTCTGTTTCATTCTTTGTTCCAACCACCCAACCATTCATACCATGCAAAATTGTAACATTAGATTATTTTCTCAAAAAAAATTTCCAAACAGTTTATTTCTGTGTTCTTTTCTTACATAATCCCCATACTGTTTTATTTCCAGAAATTTTAACCCTCTGATTTTTCACTTAAAGATCATGATGGGGTTTAAAGGGTTTGCAAAAACTCAAAACTAAATACAAACACAGCAAATAAATCATAGACTCAAACAAGTTGGAGATAAAAATTCTTAACTCCAATCACCAGCGCCATCTGTTGTTGATAATACTTTGTGTTGCCATACTTTGGCTCTGCACCACATCATAGTTAAGATCTAGAAAAGCTGACTAGGTTGAAATGTCATTTCCAGTAGCAATTACAAGCTTGGTATCTGAAATAAAAAACTATCTAAATCCAAATCCCAGCTTTGCCACATACTAGTTTTATGATCTTTGATGCCTTATCTAATCTTTCTATGTTACAGGTTTCTTATCTATAAAATATGGATAAGTGTGTTGATGTTTATAAGCATTTTACATTGTCTTTGGCACATAGTAGATGCTCAATAAATTTTAACCACCATGAGCTCTTCTACTACTAGTTCTGATATCACTAGAAAAACTTCATATTAACTCTCTGTAAGCTTATTAGGGGTAGAAATTTTGTCCCATTTTCTCAATACACAGCATGGTACTTAGCTCCTGTTAAGCATCTCAGTGACTATTTTCATTAAGTGAAGGTATAAATCAATAAATATTTTAAATGAATAGAGAATGGGATCTCTCTTTGATTTACCCATCCTTGAGAGAATGGGCAAAAATTCTAGAAATATTAAAAAATAATCAAAAAGGTTGACCAAAGAAATGGCAGCAGGGAGGAAGTTAAAAAAGATTTTTTGGAAAATGAGGGCAACTGGTCAGTGGAAGTTGAGACTGAAAAAAGTCTTGCCTCTTAGCTGTGAGAGTTAAACTATAGTAAGCATCAGAATGGTAGAGAAGTATTTGCTATATCTTAGATGATCAGAGAAGTTAGTGGGAAGATCCAGGCTAGAACATGCATAGAAAATGAGAACTAGAAAGAGAAAAATGACTTCACCAGGTATAAGAATAACCTTATCTAGGGTGGTTCCAGAACTGTGGTATATCTTAACATTTATTTCCTATGCCAAACACAGCACTAAACTCTTTAAGTATTTATAGTCTGTTATGTGTTAAATTATCTTATGTGTAGTGACATGGCAAAAAAAATAGACTAGAGGTTCCAATAGATTGAAGAGAAATTGTAATGTCATGAGCTGGAAAGATGACAAAGTGTCAGAGAGTGCTCTAAACAATGTCTCCACCTATAAAATGTGGATAACAGTATCTACTTGTAATGTTATAATGAGGATTAAATGATTTAATAAATAAAAGTATGTGGGACAGTGTCTGACAGACAGTAATCCATCTTATGTTTTAACTATTGTTATCAGCTAGAGTTAAGAGTTAGTATAGTTACTGGTGATGACTAGGTTTAGGGTTTAGCCATGAATGTAGACAAGGTGGGATGGAGGGAAAGATGGCTGGAGCTAAGGAGGCCAAGACATCAAAAGGCCAACAAGATGGACGGGTCACATATGAGGATGTGAAGGGTCTCTGAAGGATGATGGGCACAAGGGTGGAAAGGAAAGCCCTAAGCCTGGTGCTAAGGTCTTTAGTAAAAGAAGGAAATCAACTAGAACAGGAAAAAGATAATTTTGGTATAAATAGATATGACAAATTTCAATTTACCTAGAAGTTCAAAGGAGGAAGTAGATAGAGCAGTTTCCTGGACCTGCGGAGTTGAGCATGAGAATAAAGATCTCCACTTGCCACGGCTCTAAGGAAGGCAGTGTCCTGAAGAGCTAGCCAGGTTTCAGTAAAGGGGTGGCCTGGGATTTCAGGGATTTGTTTGAATATATAGGGGAGTTTGCAAATCCAGGCAGGGTCTGTCAGAGAAGGGAGAGAAGGGCTCGGAAACTGGGACAGATTTAGTATGTCCCATGTAGCAGAGGAATGAAGCTTGGATTCTAACGGCAACTGAGGTAAACGAGACTGGCACAAATGAGGGAACTAATCCTCAAAATCTCTTAGAGAAAAATGGGCAATCAGGTCAAGCTATTGTCCTGTTTATAAATGCAGCATTAACAAAAAAAAAGAAAAACCTTAATTTTTCACATGGTAAGAGATGCGAAAGTGGACAAGAGTATGAAGAATTGATATGCTTCTAATAAGAATATTCGTCCCTCAACTTGTTCATCTTATTTTGAGAATTTCAAAAGCCAGACCATATCTGGGACTTTCCATGGGATATAAGTCCATTTACTTCTACTCCTCTGCTTTATATGGCTAGGTCTGTAGTATTTAATCATTTGTTTGTTTAATTCAATAAACACTTATGATTGACTGCTATATACCAGACACTATGTTGGGGATACAAAAATGCACTAGATATCCCATGGCTTTAAGGTATTCATAATTTTGGAGAGGAGACAGGAATAGAAATCAATAATTATAAAACAATATAATTATAAAACAAAAAGATAATGATAGACTGGCTTCCTTCACATAGCATAATGTTTTCAAGATTCATCTGTGTTGCAGCATGAATCAATACTTCATTCCTTTTTATTGCCAAATAATGTTCCATTGTATGGATATACCACCTTTTATTTATCCATTAATCAGTTGAAGGTCATTTGGGTTATTTCCACATTTGGGCTACCAGAAATAAATTCTATAGGGTAAAAAAATTGTTATGGAATTGTAGTATAGTTGCATAATTCCGTGTACACACTAAAAACCATTGAATTATACATTTTAAATGGGTGAATTGTATGGTATGTGAACTATATCTCAATAAAGCTGACACAAAAATAATGGTAAAGTCATGCACAGGGTATCATTAGCACACAAGCAAGAGGCACCCAGCAGGAGCTGGTGGTTTGAAGAGGTGGTTCAGTGAAGACTTCCTGGAAGAGGTGGGCTATGACCTATTTCTTTAAAATGAGGAGGAGAATGCTCAAAATTATCATTCAAAGACATAAAACATGATTCTGCTTGCAGGGAGCTACATCAATCTTGATGTTGCTAGAGAAACATGTTGCTAAAGGAAATGGAAAGAGAAAGTAGGTAATGGGGAGCCATTGAAGATAAATCGCTCTGGCAGCTATGTGGAAGATGAATCTGAATGGGAGAACACTAGAAGTAGGGAGTTTAGAGGCTCTAAAATAACTACAAAACCCAGGACACAGAAAGGAAAAAAAATGAGTATTAGGAGGAAGATAAAATGAGTGGATTTCATCTCATTGTGGAATCCAGAGAGAGAAAAGCATAAATCATGGTAATTAGAAAATACAGCTTCAATGAAAAGGGCACTTAGCTATCCTTTTCTAAGTAACATAGCTCAGCAAATTTAAAGCTATCACTCTCAGTATACAAGCTACAAAAGTCAGCAGATATAAGGGGCCATTTTCAATACTGGCACTAACACACCATGCATCTTGCACTTTGAAGAGTGCCAAAATGTCCCATTATCTTCTGTCTTATTCTTGTCTGTATAATAGTAATAGAAGAAAACGGGCATCACATCTGAATCTTCTCTGTCCACAGTAAAGGATATGACTCTATCCCCAGGTTTGATGACGCAAATGTGGGATGAAGCCTCCTCATTTTATTACTATCACTTTGAGCTACAATACAGTGTTTCTATAGTATATATAATTAATATTTCTTAGATTAGGAAAAGGAAAGGAAATAGAAAACAATTATTAAAATTAGCAGTGTATTTCAAATGTCATTGTAAAAATGTGTGGAAAAATCAAGACATTCTCCCCTATCCTGAGCTCAGAATTTTTATTAGAATGCAATCTAAAACAAAAATAAGCCATTAAAGTTGCAGAATGCTTAGGAAAAAGGAATTTATAGATAACAACCAATGCATACCTCCTCTCCATTTAGTGAACAATTAAAAAACACTTCAGGATTTCCTCTTGGGGCATATTCATCAAATAAACTCAGATCAGGCAGAATCAAAGAAATTCTCTGAAAAGCACAGCTATGGCTTCTCTTTTCCTTGCAAGGTCATTTATGAACTCAAAGAAGACCATTAGGCTTCTCTGACATGAGCTATTTTTGGTGTAACTATGTGTAGCTGCCACTTAGAGTCATCAAGTGGCAGAACCAGAAAGGAATATAATAGTCTACTCTAATACTCATATAATTCCTGAATATTCTTTAGTCAGCCCCAAAATCCACTTTTCACATAAATTACACATATGGCACATTTTGAGGCTAATCCACCAGAAAGCTAATATTTGCTAAATGCCCAATGGAGTTTCTTTGTCAAAAAAAGGAATGAGGAAATGGTGTAGCTCAGTGGTTTAAGGTCCAGCTTCCCATGTACTAGGTCCCAGGTTCAATCCCCTGTACCTTCGGGAAAAAAAATTTTTTTTTTAAATAAAGGAATAGAACCAAATGATCACTAGTACAACATGGTCTAGCTCTAGCATTCAGATATTCTAAAGGTCAACCTCTGAGCTGGGTGGCTGAATGGACCCTTCACAACTGCCTATAAAAGACATAACCTGAGTTGCCCTGCTAGTCACTACATATTGATCCTGCATTTCTCCCTGGGCTAAAATTTCTGTTAGTTACTGATCAAAAGTCATTATGATACTAGACCAGGGGCAGATCCAGGTTTTGGAGGAAGGGTTGGCTTTAAGAAAAAAAATAATACAGAAGGACAAATGCAAAATTAGGTATAGGGCCTTGGAAGGAGCCCGAGAAAGTGAGGGGCCTTAGAGCTTTAGCTTCACTAGGCTTATGGCAAATCCATCTCTTCAGCAAGCATAAAATGATGCACTCTTCATTAGCCACCTTCTATAAGCTGTTGTGTTTTTTTTTTAATTTATCTTGCTCCTTGTTCTAAGTATAAGTTAAGATGACTTGCTGAGCACATGCATGATTTGAGAAACTTAAACTCAAACCAAGCAAGCAAGGAAGTGTAGACTAAGAAAAAATAACAGAAGGCCAGGAATGGAATTACTATCCAGAATATTTCCTTTCCATTTGCTGGAGTTATGTAGAAATTTAGCTGTAAATTTTCTAGCAATCAATATACAGTGAGAAACATGGTTTATTATATGCTTTAGACCAATAGTTTAAAAAATGTACTAGTGGGAAATGTCTCCTCTGGGAAACAAACGATGTCCTTAACAATACCATGGGACTGTTTCTTGTTTGTGCCCCTATGGAAGTCATGGCATCACCACAAGGGCCATACAATAAAAGTCAGTCTATGAGGGGCCAAACTCTGTAAGGGTCTCACTAATTACAAGAAGAGATCTTACTGCTGTGCTTAACCTCACGTCTTTCACAAAATCCTCTGTAAGTATCATTGCCCTCAACTGGTCTTTCTTGTAAAGCAAGATACCAGTGAGTTTAGTTAGGGTTATCCTTAAACAGAACTAGCTGAATGGTGCTCTAATATAGATGCCTATTTAATTACTATATGTCAGTAGAGAAAGAACTGATGTCTACTTTTGAAAATTGTGGTAGACTGAATTATGTATTACCCAGAAATGATGTATTCTTAATCTTTTTTTCAGAGTTTTATTGGGGATAATTTACACAACATAAAATTCTCTGTTTAAAGTGCACAATTCAATGATCTTTGTAAATGTACAGAGATGTGCCAAGATCACTACAATCAATTTAATTTTGGGTTTTAACGCAGTTTTTTAAATTTTATTACCTTTTAGGGAAGTTTTACATATATAGGAATAATGCAGAAACTGGAGTTTCCATAAATCTCCCTCACATATTCACTCTTCCTTATTATTAACATTTTGCATTAGTATGGTATTTTCGTTACAACTGATGAAAGACTATTTTTATCATTGTACTATTAACTATAGTCCATAATTTACATTAGGGTACACTGTATTGTACAGTCCTATGTGCTTTTTTATTTTCATTCTAATAACATATATATATATATACTAAAATTTCACCTTTTAACCAAATAAATAACTCACGATGTTAGTAACATTCAAAATATTGTGCTGTCAACACTACCATCCATTACCAAAACTTTTCCATTCATCCCAAACAGAGATTCTGTTCCAATTAAACATTAACTCCCCATTCCTTATTCCATGCCAGCCACTGGTTACCTGTATTTTACTTTCTGACTTTATGGATTTGCTTATTCTAATTATTTCATATCAGTGAGATCATAAAATATTTGCCCTTTTTTGTCTAGCTTAATTCACTCAACATGATGTCTTCAAGATTTATTCATGTTGTCACATGTACCAGATTTTTTACAGCTGAATTATATTCCATTGTATATATATACTACAGTTTGTTTACCCATTCATCTGTTGGTGGACATTTGGGTTATTTCCATATTTTGACAATTGCAATAATGTATCTAGGAATATTGCAGTGTACAAATATCTGTGTGAGTCCCTGCTGTCAATTCTTTTGGGTATATACCTAAAAGTGGAATTATTAGGTCATGTGGTAATTCTATCCTTAATATTCTTAGGAACTGCCAAAATGTTTTCCACAGAGGCTGCACCACTGGACATTCCCACCAACAATTAACAAGTATTCTTATTTCTCCATATCCTTTCCAACACTGGTTATTTTCCTTTTTATTTTTTTTTTTAATAGTAAAAAGCTGAAATCTCATTTATTTTGATTTGGGTTTCCCTAATGGTTAATGATGTTGAGCATCTTTTTATGTGCTATTTGGCCATTTGTATATCTTCTTTGGAGAAATGATCATTCACATCTTTTGCCTACTTTTTAATTGGATTGTTTGTCTTTTTGTCATCTAGTTGTAGGATTTCTTTATATATTCTGAATATTAAACTCTTATCAGATATGTGGTTTTCAAATATTTTCTCCCATTCTGTAAGTTATATTATTACTTTGGTGGTTAAGTCCTTTGATATACAAAAAGTTTTTAATTTTGATGGTCATATTTATCTATTTTTTTCATTTGTTGCTCATGCTTTTGGTACAAAGTCTAAGAAACCATTGTCTAACACAAGGTCCTGGAAATGTTTCTCTATATTTTTTTCAAGAAATTTATACTTTTTATATTTAGGTCTCTGATCCATTGTCATTTAAATTTTGCATGTGGTGTGATGTAGGGATCTACTTTCATTCTTTTGCATATGGACACCCAGTATTCCCAGCACCATTTATTGAGAGATTACTCTTTCCCCATTGAGCGGACTTGGCAGCCTTGTCAAAAATCAGTTGGCCATAGAAGTGAGGGTTTATTTCTGAACCCACAATTCAAATCCATTGGTCTGTATGTCTGTCTTTGTGCTGGTCCCATGCTCTTTTGATTACTGTGGCTTTGTAAAAAGTTTCAAGATTGGGTAGTATGAGTCCTCCAACTTCATTCTTCATTTTCAAGATGGCTTTGGATATTTGGGCCTCTTTCCTTTCAATATAAACTTAATGATTGGCTTTTCCATTTCTGCAAACAAGGCTGTTGAAATTTGATTGGAATTGTGTTGAATCTTTGTGACATTTTGACAATATTTAGTCTTCCAATCCATGAACATGGACTGTCTTTCCATTTATGTAGACTTTTTTGATTTATTTAGTGAGGTTTTTAGTTTTCCAAGTTTAAGTCCTTTACATCCTTGGTTAAATTTATTCCTAGATATTTGCTTCTTTTAGTTGCTATTATAAATGTAATTTTTTCCTACATTTCTTCTTCAGATTCAGTATGAGTGCATAGAAATACCTCTTATTTTAGTATTTAGCATACTGATCTTGTATCTTACTACTTTGCTGAATTTATTAGCTCTAGTAGCATTGCTGTGGATTTTCCAGGATTTTCAATATATACGATCATGTCATCTGCAAATAGGAAAAATTTTTCTCCTTTTTTGACCCATGGTTATCTAAGAATGCATTGTTTAATTTCCACAAATTCATACATTTTCTAGTTCTCCCTCTATTATTGATTTCTAGTTTCATTCCATTGTGGTCAGAGATGATATATTGTATTATTTCAGTATTTTTCAATTTATTGAGACTTGTTTTGTGACCTAACATATAGTCTATTCTGGAGATGATCCATGTGTACTAGAGGAGAATGTGTATTCAGCTGCTATTGGGTGAAGTGTTCTATATATTTCTGTTAGGTCTAATTGATTTAGAATGTTGTTCATATCTTCTATATCCTTATTAATCTTCTGTCTGTCTGTGTGCTCTATTATTGAAACTGGTATACTGAAGTTTCCTACTATTAACGCAGAACTGTCGTCCATTTCTCCCTTCAAATTTGTCAAAATATGCTTCATATAATTTGGGGCTCAACCAATAAGTGCATATATATTTATAACTCTTATGGCTTGCTGAAGAATTGGACCCTCCATCAATATATAATGACCTTGTTTATCTTTCATGGCAGCTTTTCACTTAAAGTCTATTTTAGCTGGTATTCGTATAGCTTCCCCAGCTTTCTTTTAGTTGCTATTTGCATGGCATATATATATTTTTTGAGGTACCGGGGGCCAGAGATTGAACCTGGGACCTCGTATGTGGGAAGCCAGCACTCAACCACTGAGCCACATCAGCTTCTCTGAGTTGGCTTTATCATTTGTTTTGCTTGTTGTTTTGTTTTTGTTTTTTCAGGAGGCACCGGTAACTGAACCCAGGACCTCCTATGTGGGAAGTGGGAGCCCAACTGCATGGTATATTTTTATCATCCTTTCTCTTTCAATCTACATGTGTCTTTGAATTTAAGGTGAGTTTTTTGCAGACAGCATATAGTTAGGTCATGTTTTTTTACCCATTCTGCCAATCTCTGCCTTTTGACTGGAGAGTTTAATCCATTTACATTTAAAGTCACTACTGATAATGCAGGGCTTTCTTTTGGCATTTTACTATTTAGTGTTTGTAAGTCTTATACCTTTTTTCTCTCTCCTTCAATTCCTCAATTAATGCCTACTTTCTTTCCTTTAAAATTTTTATTTTTTTAAACAAAACTGGTTATAAATGTTTTAGAAAATACATAAATATACAAAAGTTGAAATAAAAACCACCCAGAAATAACCAGGTTTAAATGTTGGTGTCTATCCTCCCAATCGTTTTCTATCAGACATATACACATACATTATTATTCCCCCAGATCAGATTGTACTGTACATACCATTTTCTAACCTGCTTTTTCTTCATTTAACTATAAATTACAAACATTTTACCATACCAACACATTTTTTGTGTGTTACATTAATTTTAGAGTATGAAATATTACATAAAACCATAAATTACCTAACCGATCCCCTATGAATTTAGTTAGGGCATTTTTAGCTTTTCAGTGTAACAGTACTAGAATACCCTAATTACCTTAGTGTAACTTCCAGTAAGCAGAAGTACTAGATCAAAAGGTAGACAAACTTTTAAGGCTATCCATATATACTAACCACACTGGATTCCCGGAAAGTTATATCAATTTTTAGCCCCACCAGCAATGTCTAAAAGTGTGCTAATTTATTTCTCTAATAATATCAAGGTAATACCAGTTATAACAAAAGATTCTTATCAACTAGTTCACCATGTATCTCTTAAAAAACAATGTTCTGTCAATTTGGTAATTTCTATCAAGAACAAGGATGTCATCAAATGTCTTCAGTGCCTGGCAGCAGGTACCAAAGTCCCAGCCCCAGACACCAACATTGAGACCAATCTCCAGGCCCCTGGGAATCCAGTGTGAGCACAGCCCTTCTTGCCAGCTGTGGCACCATTGTAAACTCAGCCCGGGGAAAATGGCAGGTGATCAGTTCCTAGGTAGACCAGGGAAGGCTGGCAGAGGATGACAAGGCCACTGAGATTACGGATTAGGAATTCTTGATCTTGCCTGACTCAACCCAGGATTGGTTCCAAAGCTTAGCTCAAGATGTGATTAACAAAGAAACACAAGGTGCCGTGTGTGAGCTGGCTGGCCACTGTGTTATTTCACCTGCCCCAGCATGGAGGAGGGCACTCCGCACACCACGGCGCCGCACAGATTCTTACATGAGCACAATCAGCAGAAGTTTCCTCTAAAATCCAGAAAGCTATTTAAAAGAGATCTAAACACTTTGAGAATGTTAGTCTTGAAATAAGTTAATTTATCAAATTATATCTGTTCCTCTAAATGGAATCATTGTCTACTCTTTGATCTAACACAATTTTACTTTGCTATCTTGTTCAATAAAATGGCACCGTGCATTTCTGTAAGTCTGCAGCTTTCTACCTGCTCCCTCTGCTGTAGGAGGTAAGAGTCACCCTCCTCTTACAGACGGCTGAGAAGCAGAGGGAGGGGACCTGCCTTCACTCCATGGCAAGTTGATCCCCAGCTCCTTGACTCCCAGGTAAGGCCCTTTGCACTAGCCACTCTCCCCTCAGAGAGAAGATCATGAGACATAAAATCATCAAAGTCAGGTCTGGACTGATGACAAATTCTATAAATAGCTGGGGGAAATTGCAACTGGTTTCATGACATTTAAACAACTGCATTTCAGTCTTCTTTACCACAGCAGACTTAAAAACTAAGATACTCTAACCCAACTCACAAAGTGATTGGTGAATGCCAACTGTGAAGTCTATCATTCATTCCTCATTCAAAAGATTAATTAGGGCCACTGGGCACAGGGAAGTGTGAGGGAAAGAGTTATATGTCGGTCAGAATTCCTGGGCTCTAGGCTCATCCCTGCGACTCTGTGACCCTGGCCAAGTTCCTCAGTCTAATCTGCAAACTAAAGCAGCAGCGCTGCATAATTTGGGCATGAACGCCTGTGACATTCTGGTCCAGAGAGGCCCTGCCCAAGCGCGTCCTCCCGCACCCATGACATCTGAGGTTCTAATAACGGAAGCAGAAGTGTGCTTGCTGAGTTCCTAGGAACCAAAACCCAAGGGCACTTGGTGGAATGCAGAGGAGGAAAAATGCTGCTTTACTATTACCTTACAGGAAAACCAATACATTATCTTCTTTATACATCCAAAATCATCGTTTAAATCATCAGAAATAATTAATTTTCTGGACTGGTAAACCTCTAAAGGTTTTTAACAGGAAATATACGTTTTATAAAACTATTTTCAGATGCTGTTCCATTTTGCATCATGATTTTTAAGTTTTATATCTGCAGGTGGAGTACATTTTGTTACAAGTCAAAGTGAGGAGAGGGGCTTTAAAATAAATAAAATTATATCCTCTCATTTTAAAATGTTAATTTAATGAAATACTACACCCCATTTAAACCAACATTATTAAATATTGGGAGAATCATTGGTTTTACTAAATAGGATGAACAAGCCATAAAAGAATTTTTCATTTTTGCTGACCCCATTTCTGCATCTTGTCCCAAGCAACTGCTTTCCTTTTACGTCTCAACTTTGTAAAGTAAAGCTAAAATAACGTTTATGAAGTCCACCTCTACAGCACACATAAGATTTAATTATAATAGGAAACATGCTTGGGGGAGAATGAGAAAGCATATTTATCAGTACCTGAACCAGCTCTGATAAATAAACAGAAATATGGTTTCGTCATTAATGCAGAAGTTAGTTTAGAAGTTTTGGGTTTTTTTTCCTATGCTGAGTGGTGTCTCTAAAGAAAAATACTTTGCTCTTATTTCCTGAATGACAGATCCAATACACAGGGAAACAAGCATCACAAAGAATTACAGCCTGAGACAAGCTGTGCCAGGGTGAAGCAGGAGCGGCAGGATGGAGCCCCCAGGCTAACCCAAGTGTCCACAGCCAGGGCTGGCCTCGTTATGGTCAGGGCGAGGGGGCATATGCTGCCAGAAACAAACTACCTGCTACAGCAGCACGTTGAAGGGGACACACAGAACCATGCTCCACAAACTCCTTGTATATTTTCTAAATGATCAATTAACCTCACCAGTTGTAAACACACGAGATCTGCACAAACTCAACAATGAGAAACTGAAATTTAAAGTCTGGTAAAGAAGGCCTCGCTTTTGTCAGTGCCTTAAAAGCAAAACACAACAAAGATTCTATGGGGGTACAGCACCCTGGTATGTCTTACACCACCGTCTTGGTCAACTGGACATGTCCTTAACCTTAATCATGCTCCTGTGGGTGTGAAGCCATTTGTAAACAGTATCACTGAATACATTAAGGTGCAACAGGAGATGGGCTCCTTCGTGACTAGGTCTTCAAAGGCCCTATTAGGCATGCCCACCTGAATCAGGGAGGGTTTTAATCCATAATACTGGGGGCTTAGTAAAAAGGAGCCAGAAGCTAGAAGTCAGGGGAGGCTGGAAGAGCAAACAAAAGGAGAGAGGGCTCAAGCGATCACCCTGTGATGGAGGCAGAGACGCAAACCAAGGAACCCCAAGGATTGAAGCCCGCAAACACCAGGACCCTACCGACTTAGAAGAGAAAACACGGCCTTGCGTATGCCTTGATTTTGCACTTCTGATGTTGCGAGCCAATAAATTCCTGTTGTTAAGCCAAGCCATTGTGTGGTATTTGCCATAGAAGCCTGGCAAACTATGGGAAAAAAATCAGTAGCCTAAAAAAGGTTGAGAAACTGAATCAAAGACCAAGGCACAGCCAAGAGCCAAATCAACAAACAATTCTGGCTCAGTTCTAATGTACAAAAGAAACTGATTGTCCTAATCTCTATTAATCCTGTATTTCTACACATTCTATGAGAGTTTACTATTTATTATCGCATTGTATTTTACACTGTTGTAGGAATTTTCAATAACTTTGTCACGCAGAAAATTGACTTGGGATAAGTTATAGTGTCTTCAAACTTTTTGCTTCTTTAATCCCCACAATAATTTTGAAAAACTCAGTACCCTGCCACCTGCACATTTTTAAACTGGCATGTAAAATTTGTCAACATAGGTTTAAATAGTTGAGAAAGAATAACATAATAAACATTTACTGGTGTATTGTAAACGTTGACATTAACAAAATAAA
>JAQZBX010005026.1:0-57827 GCA_029593785.1 Cabassous unicinctus | reverse complement strand
CCAAATTCTGTATTAGTCAGCCAAAGGGGTGCTAATGTGAAATACCAAAAATGGGTTGGTCTTTATAAAGGGTATTTATTTGGGGTAGAAGTCCACAGTTACCAGGCCATAAAGCATAAGTTTCTTCCCTCACCAAAGTCCATTGTCACATGTTGGAGCAAGACAGCTGCCAACATTTGCCCAGGGTTCAGGCTTCTTGGGTTCCTCTCTTCTCTGGGCTGCATTCCTCTCAAGGCTTAGCTCCTGTTTCCTCTACAAAGTCAGCTGTAGGCAATCAGGTGAACTGCTTGCTTCTCTTCTCGTGGGGCCTTCTTTCCAACATCAAAGCTGCTTCTCAAAGACTGCTTCTCAAAACTGTTCTCACCATGCCTTTTATATTTGATTCCCCACCCACCAAGGGGTGGAGCTCAATGCCCTAATCATAACCTAATCATGCCCAGATTAACAGATCAGTTTACAAGCATGATCTAATTATATTTTTGGAATTCATAATTACATCAAATTGGCCAATGGTTACACTATGTGTATATTTTTTTCTACCATTATGAGGATTCCATACAAGCAGAGCAGATTGAAAACATTTTCTACTTGCTTCCCACATCGTGTGGTTGTAACACTCTTAATGATATCTGGTAACACTTCCTATGTCAAGCCAAGATGAAATTCCCCCTCAATGATGGAACTTCTCCTATCTGTGCTTTACAGTGGTGCCCCCAACCTTGAATCCTATTATCTATAGTCTAAGTAACAAGGATGTGAAGGCAGCCTTGAGAAGGCAGTGTGGGGTGCTTGATGGAGAATTTCATTAGGGGCCAGAACTCCTGAACCCTTTTTCTGAATAGGCAACTTGTTAGATTCCTAGGCTTAGATTTTGAATTTATTGGTTCATTCTCTCTTGATTCTTTCATGAAATGAAGCTGTTCTGTTGTTATGGTCTCCACAGATAGGTGAATATACCCTGGGATGCACTAGAAGGACCTTTGGGGTATGGAAAATATTAGAACTTGTGTTTTTAATTATTCTAAGTTTCATCATCTGAACATTTTTATACATTATATTGTACCTAATATATTTATCATGGTAGAACAAGATCATATGTACTAATAAACATCCAAGTACAAAACAAAGAAAAAGTGGCATATGCTCAATTTTCTTTGTACCAATAGGAATGTGTGATGAAATAGTCTTGAGAGCAGTACTCTGAAGACCAGTTGTGATACACAAAAGGGATAAACAATATGTAATGATTTTATAAGCAATAAAAATGTGCTTGGATTTATGGGGCTGGGTATAAGAAAGTTCATAAGAAGAAACACAAATGGCCTCTTGATATTTTAACAAATAAATCATTATGTGTTCAGCTGAAATCTCCTTCATAATCCCTTCCCATTATTCCTCTCCAGAGAGAAACACTATCTTAAAGTTGTTATGTATCATTCCTAAGGGTCTTTTATATGTTTCTTATCTATATAATGCATTCTGTTATCTTAGGACTTAATTTAAATATTAATATAAATAGCAGCTTTTAATAGCTATAACTTTTGAACTTTTAAATTCAATATTATCTTATATTTAACAAAGTCATTATATGGAGTAATCACTTATATTACTTTATAGTATTTGACTCTATGTTTAAACTGCATTTTAATTTCCTTTCTGATATCAGATATATTGTTTCCATTGTTTTGGTATTTCAGACACAGTGGCCATTAATTTATTTGACTATTTCACCTTTTAGACAAGTGGAGATATTCTCTAGAGTAGAGCAATAACTGGAAGTAGAACTTCTGTGGCTTTTCAAATGAGTGAGACCCTTAAAACTCACATCATAAATGTATAGAAGTACCCCTTACTTATATATTTGCCAACACTTACAATTATCAGACTTCCTAAAGATTTTAAATAAGATGGGTGTGGAAGGCTATGAATTTATTTTTATTTTCATCCTCTAATTACTGGTGAAAGTGAAAAACTTTTGGATTCCAGAAATCAAACTGATATTTAACTCTTTTGCAAAATTGGGCATGTTCCATACTCAGAGGCACACCTTAATGAGCATATAACACCAGCAAATTTGTTTGAAAAGTA
Source organism: Cabassous unicinctus (assembly GCA_029593785.1). Classification (NCBI taxonomy): domain Eukaryota; kingdom Metazoa; phylum Chordata; class Mammalia; order Cingulata; family Chlamyphoridae; genus Cabassous; species Cabassous unicinctus. The sequence continues at coordinate 55,739 of JAQZBX010005026.1, read as the reverse complement.
ATTCCTATAAAACACAGAGAATTGCTATTACGTTGAAAGGCAGTCAATAAATAGTTACTGTGGGAAAAACTCTTAATTTTTTTTTTGGTCTTGAGATTTTCTATTAATCAAATAAAAAGAGTTGAAAAATTCTATTTAATTTCCTTTCAACTATAAGTTATTATGATTTGCAAAATGGAGAAAACTGTCAGGAGCATTGAATTCAAATACATCTCATCTGTCTTCATTTTCCTTGCACAGATATTTAACTGTTGGGTACGCACACTGACATCCATGGACTTCTGAATTACAAGATGTCTGAGGACAAAGCACTGTTTGTTACCAGGCACTCTAGGTGCATGTTCGGGTTTGAAATGATTGTGGTTAGAACTGGTGCCGATATTTTAAATTCATATGTATGTAATAGAATGGGTAAGGATTTAAACCTTTTCCCCTTGCTTCAGGACATGCTTCTTCATTGCAATACCTCAGTTATTAATAACTTTCTTCTGGATTTAAACCTTTTCCCCTGGGTTCTGGACATGCTTCTTCATTGCAATACCTCATTTATTAATAACTTTCTTCTGCTGAAAACATCCTTCTCTAATGACTAACTCTTAGAGTGGTAGAGCCAAAGGGAAAATATGAAGAAGCTACAAAACAAATCCAAGGTAGTACATTTGTGTTTGGTGTACATGAGTTAAAGGCAAGAAAATAATTAGCTTCAAAATTTGGACTCATTTGCCTTTCTTTGTGTGTTGAGAGTATATAAAAGATTTTGTGCATGCCCTTAGCTTCATGTCCACAATTTTTGGTCATACAACCAAAGAATCTGAAATGTCTGGGCTCCTTATTGCCATGATTTTCATTCTTAGCAATTCAAAGACCAAGAAACATCTTTTTTTGTCCCCATATTGGAATGTTATAGTTAAAATTTCTCTTTATGTTTGCCTCATAAAATTAATTGGGGATTTATAACAACTTCTTTGAAGTAACCAAAACCTGGGAAAAACCCACATTATAAAATCAATGGTAATGAAATAGTTTATACCACATAGTTTCACATATGAAACTATAGAAAATATGAAATAATGTATACTGACAGAAATAAGTTCAGTGCATGCCTTACAGCATGTGGGAAGGTTTTAAAGGGAAAAAATTACAAAGGAGTGTGAAAAAAATTTGTCAGATGCTGGATATGTTCAGTATTATGATTTTTTGGTGGTTTCATGGGTGTATATGCATATTAATACCTATGCAATTGTGCATTTTATGTATTTGCAGTATAATGTATGTCAATTCTTTTTTTTATTTATTTTTTATTGTGGATAAAAATCAAAATTTTCACAATACAAACCAATATTTGTAAAATGATATATAGATATATATGCAATTATGTGAATTTGCTTACATAAATGTTATTTTTTTATATATATATTTTGAAAGATGCTTAGATTACATAAATGTTACACAAAAATTACGGGGATTCCCATGATCTCCCCCTCCTATACCTCCCATAACATCTCACATAAACATCTTTCATTAGTGTGGCACATCACCTGCAATGAATGTACACATCCTGGGGCTTTGCCACTAAGCATACACCACAGTTCACATCGTAGACCACACTCTCTCTCACACAGTTCTGCATGGTATATGCTGATCGAAAATGACCTATGTCTGTTGCCACAACGTCACTCAGGACAACCCCTAAGTCCTGAAAAATCCCCTATACAACAACTTCCATTACCCTCTCTGCCCTGAAAGCGTCTAGTGGCCACTGGCTCCACATTACTGTTATAATTTCTTCCATTGCTTGAGTCACAATATGTCTACAACAGAATACCATTAAATCCTCTCTAGTTCATAGCTCTTCCCCCAATCCTGAGGGGACTGGAATGGTGATGTCCACTCCACCTTCAGGTGACAATGGGCTTATATCCCATGGATATGGCTGAAGGGATTATTCTGCCTTCAGCTGCAGGCTCTCTCCATTCCCTGGGATGGCCATTGTCCATCATCATCTCCTCACCAGGTGACTTGGGTGAGTCCATTGAGCTGTAGAGTAGGAGTTGCAGCCCCACCAAGATTCTGGGCACAGCTGGCACATAGGCAGGCCAGAGGCTCTAGTCTCTGGAAGTACACCTACAAACTTCAGCCTCACATATAGGATTGAATAGAAGGGACGGATGGACCATGTGCAGGGTGGACTTATTTGAGTCCAACTCTGTCACTCTCAGGAGCACAGATTCCAAAGTAGAGCCAACTGATAAGGCATCAATCTCTGGGGCTATCCCCCTTATATAGGACCTGGGTATCTCCAGAGCCCTCAGGAGCCCCTCTGTGTGGGGTGATATCCGCTTTGGTGTTCTATGAGATCCTACGGAGGTGTAGGTAAATGTTATCTCTGGGATGACCTCCTGACTGTCTTTGAAGTCTCTTAGCCACATGAACTCATTTGTCTTTACCTTTTCCCCCTTTTATTCAAGGTTTTTTTCCAGTCATGTTTCCAGTTGGCACTTGGTATTAATCCCTCATTGCCAGGGAGGCTCATCCCCGGGAGTCATATGTCCCATGTTGGAGGGAATGTAATGCATTCATATGCTTAGTTTGGCTTAAACAGAGGCCACATTTGAGCAACAAGGAGGCTCTCAGGTGGCAACCCTTAGGCACCCCATAACAGTAGGCCAAGTTTCAATTACAAGAGCAGACTCATAAGGCTAGTCATCAATATCAAGAACCCAACAGTGGGCCATCCTCTTTTGCCAGGCACTGCCCTTGCACGCAGGGGACTGTTGTTGCTCCCTTGGAGAATGTGGCAGAGTTCTCCAAGCTGGGAATTCAGTATTCCCTCAATTGTTGAGTGATTGTCTACCCACCGTAATCATGCCCCATCCCTCAATCATTTGAACAATTTTATATATCTTTTATGTATATTCAGAGGAACTTACTCCCATGAATCCCTCATCCCAGACACCCCCCACCAATGATCCTCTGCAGCCCCCATTGTAACCCTTCTGTGATCTATACCTTCCTTGAATATGAAGCCTATATAATAACCAAATATTATTAATAGGAAAATGAAATAATAATGATAATCTTAAATGCAGGATATAAAATACAAGGAAACACAGAAAATAAGAACTAAAAATAAAATATTATTAATGGATTGGGACATTCAAAAAAAGAAAATGGGAAAAAACAAAAAAAATTTTTTTAATTATTTTTTATTTTTATTTTTTCTCCTTTATCACTGAATTATCAGATGTCCAGTGTGTACCGTGACACCTTCCCTCTCTTATTCCCCATTGTCTCCCAAATTTTCATTTAGTTTTCAAAGAAGATTTAGGTCACAGCAAAGTCACAGACTGAGTACTAGAGATTCCCGTGTACCCAACCTCCCTCCACCTTCCCCACCCCATATTAAAACCTTTTTCTGTGTGTGTGTGTCGATGGTAGCATTGTTATAACTGTTATACAGATAGTGAAATGTAGCTACTAAACATTGCCAATGGCTTGTAGTATAGTTTACAATTTAGACAGTACAATTTAATAATTTTTGATGATATTTTCCATGTCCTGTGTCCATTATTGTAAGGTAATGAAAAATATTTCCCATGACCACTAAATAACTCATTTGATCTTTTCTGTTCCTTCCTCCCCATCCCCATGGGGCATATGACACTCCCGTCTTGGCTTATGGGATGACAAGATTCATAGTTACATGCCCTGGGTATTCTAACCTCCCTTTCCTAATCTACCCACGTGTCAACCCTGCACCACCAATCCCAGTAATATCACTACCCACCTGTACTATCCTTCAATATGCAACTGTACTCTATTACTTTACCATAGATTATGTCTATATGGGTGATGGCTCAAAACCTACTCTTCTCTCTCTCTCTCTTGTTAACCTATCTTTCAGACAGTGGTTATCAAAGATTGCTCACCTTCCTCAATTCAGATCAGTAAGATCATATACTGTTCATCCTTCTATGCCTGGCTTGCTTCACTCAACATAAGGTCTTCAAGATTCATACATGTTATTCCATGTGTTAGTACTTTATTCCTTCTAACAGCTGAGTAATATTCCATTGTGTGTATGTGCCACATTTTGCTTATCTATTCATCTGTTAATGGACACTGGGGCTGATTCCAGCTTTTGGCAATTGTGAACAATGCTGCTATGAACATTGTTGTGCATATATCTGTACATGTCTTTGCTTTCAATTCTTCTGGGTATATACCCAGCAGTGGAAATGCTGGATCATATGGAAGATCTATTGTAAGTTTTCTGAGGAACCGCCAAACTGTCCTCCACAGTGGATGGACCATTCCACAATCCCACCAGCAGTGGATGAGGGTTCCTATTCCTCCACATCCTCTCCAACACTTATTTTCTGCTGTTTTTTTAATAGCTGCCATTCTGATGGGTGTAAGTTGATATCTCATTGTGGTTTTGATTTGCATTTCCCTAATAGCTAGTGATGTTGAGCATTTTTCCATGTGCTTTTTAGCCATTTGTATTTCTTCCTTGGGAAGTGTCTTTTTAGGTCACTTGCCCATTTTTTAAATGGGTTGTTTGTCTTTTTTTGTGTGTGTGTGTTGTAGGATTCCTTTATATATTCACAATATTAGGCTTCTATCTGATATATGGTTGCCAAATATTTTCTCCCATTGGGTAGGCTGCCTTTTTATTTTCTTAATAACACCTTTTGAGGAGCAGAAGTTTTTAATTTTAATGAGAGCCCAATTATCTATTTTTTCTCTTGCTGCTCGTGCTTTGCCTGTGAAGTTCATGAAACCACTTCCTATTACAAGATTCTGTAGATCCTTTCCTTCATTATCTTCCAAGGCCTTTATGGTTTTGGCTCTTATATTTAGATCTTTGATCCATCTTGAGTTTTTTATTGTATAATGTGTGAGATGGTATTCTTCTCTCATTCTTTTGAATATGGATATCCAGTTCTCCAAGCACCACTTGTTAAAGAGGCCATTCTCTCCCAACTGAGTGGGCTTGGTTGCCTTGTCAAATATCAGATGACTTTTTATGTGAGGATGTATATCAGAACTCTCAATTTGGTTCCATTGGTCAGTAGGTCTATCTTTATGCCAATACCATGCAGTTTTGAGCACTGTAGCTTTGTGGTATGTTTTAAAATCAGGTAATGTGATACGTCCAACTTCATTTTTCTTTTTCAATGTATCTTTGGCAATTCGGTGCCTCTTACCTCTCCAAATATATTTTGTGGTTAGTTTTTCCAGTTCCTTAAAAATACAGTGTTAATTTTTATTGGGATTGCATTAAATCTGTAGATTAGTTTGGGTAGTATAGATATCTAGAATTTGTTTAGTCTTCCTATCCATGAACAGGGATATTCATGTATGCCAATTCTCCTTCAATAAAGCCATAAAAATGAAAAATGATTTAACAAAATTTTACCTTTTTATTTCCAGGAAGTATTTTTGCTAGGATATTGATTACTGCATTCTTTAAAGGTCTGTAGCACATTCCTGTAAAGGTCATGATTTTATTTGTAGAAATATTAATCTATATTATTCAAGTTATTGATAATTACAGGATTACCAGTTTCTCTATACTTCTCTATTAGAGTCGAAATAAAATAAAAATACAGAAAAGAACATAAAATACAAATAAATGTACAGTATAATGAATTGTTCTTAAATTAATCCCATATGTAAGTGCAACCTAAGTAAAGACATAGAATATAATTAACACTCAGGAAACCATTGCATTCCAATTCACAACCACATCCTACAGCCTTTATCAGGGTGACAGCCATTTTCCTAATTTAATTATCCTAATGAAATATCCAGATTCTCATTAAAATTTTTTTTAAAATATCATAAACTTTATTTTAAAGAGGCTTTAGATTACAGAAAAGTAACAGCAAAAATATAAGGGATTCCCATATACCTCACCCTATCCCCCTTCCCACATTTTCTCCGATTAATAACATCTTATAAAAATGTGGTAGATTTGTTACATTTGATGAATAAATATTGAAGCATTGCTACTAACAAATGTGTGTAGCTTACACTGTGGTTTACACTTAACTCCAAAGCCCTAAAAATGCCCTATGATTTGAGTGAAAAATATAGGCAATTATATTATTCCCTCCCCTAAGGACAAAGTTTACATTGTCCATGGTCACATTGCACTCTTATGCATCTTCGTTCCACAAATGTGGGGATTTGGGTATGGTGTTGCCCATTTTGTATCCCAGAAGTAGAAGAGAATGGAAAAGGGGCATAAAGTATTTGAGGAAATAATGACCGCAATCTTCCCAGTCCTTATGAAGGACATAAATATCAATACCCAAGAAGGAAAACACACCCTAAACAGAAATCCAAATAGACCTTCTCCAAGACACCTACTATTCAGAATGACAAATATTCAAAGATATAGAGAAGATTCTGAAAGTACCAAGAGAAAAACAAAACATCACATATAAGGGAAACTCAATAAGATTAAGTGCCAACCTCTCATCAGAAAGCATGGAGGAGAGAAGAAAGTGGCATGATGTATTTTAGGTACTGAAAGAGAAAACTGGCAGCCAATAATTCTGTATTGGGCAAAGCTGTCCTTCAAAAATGAGGGTGAGTCACAAGTCTTCACAGACAAACAGAAACCAATAGAATGTGTTACCAAAAGAGGAGAATTACAAAAGATACTAAAGAGATTGTGCAGCCTGAAAGGAAAAAACAAGGGTGTGAGATTAGGAGAAGAATTTATAAATGAAGATTATTAGGAAGGGAAAACTAAAGAATAGGAAGACAAACAATAGAATGATATGACAACAGAAAGCCAAAAGAAAAATGGATAAAGTAAGTAATGCCTTTACAGTAATCACACTGAATGTTAATAGATTGAACTCCCCAATCAAAAGACATAGAATGATATATTGGATTAAAAAAATATGAGCCATCTATATGTTGTCTACAAAAGACTCACCTCAGAAGTAAGGACACAACCAGGTTAAAAGTGAAATGTTGGAAAAAGTTATTCTATACAAATAGTAAGCAAAAAGGAGCTGGAGTATACCAGATAAATGTTAAATAACAGCATTTGCATATATGAACAATAAATACCCAGTGCATCTGGCAAATTGTCCCTGTGAACAGTTTTCTGTAATTTTTTTTCATACAAAATAAGCAATTGCTTTTAACTGAGGAGGGCTGGAGAAGTGATATATTTTTTTCGTTTTTCTGTTCTTACTCATACTCTTTGCTTAAAATAATTTATCTGGATCAATATTGATTTAGCATGAATCTCATTGAACAAAATTTTGAGTTTTTCTACCTCCTAAAATTATGAGTCGGCAAATTGTTATCTGTTGTTAATTCATTTCAGTAAGATGTGAAGAAACCTTAAATTAGAATTTGATAATATAGAAAGAATTATAGCCTAAATATAATTTAACTAAACTCATAATTTATTTCATTCTTAGAGATTATTATTTCCAAGAGTTAGAGATATAATATAAAAATTAGAATTATAATTAATTTCTATTATATTTGAATTATTGTTTACACATATAAATGTTTATTGCTATGCTATCTATATTTTAATAATTGATTATATTAACTCTAACCTGGCCTTGCACTCCCTTTTAAAATTTGTAATTTATTTCAATTTATTTTTTTTTATTTTACAATTTTACAATAAAGGACTTTTTAACAACTAAAAAAAAAAGCCAGCGATTATACAGTTTGTATAGATCATATGTTATTTGAATATATCTCAATAAAACTGCTTAATAAACAAATAATTGTGCAATAATAGCCAGAAATAGCCGTTATGTACAGCAGGGCAGCAAAGAAACAGACAGATTGAAAGGTGAAGAATTTTCTTGTTTGTCTGTTTTTTGTTTATTATTACTGAAATAATGAAAATTCTTTAATAATCATTGAATTGATGAATGCACAACTGTGTGAGTATACCAAATACCATTGATTATGCACTTTGGAATAAATTGTGTTCTTTATTAATATGTATCAATAAAATTGTTTTGTGTAAAAGAAAAGTCAGCCACGAAAATGCAAAATTATCAAGGTTTTTTAAAAATGTAGATTTGTATCATTAACCACAGGCTATGGTTAGTATAGTGGATAGCATGTTTTTGTGAGGTGAGGTATTTTTTTCTTTGTCCAGCTTTGCCATCAAAATTGAGTGTGGAAATAAACTGGACTCAGAACTACACCTTTGAATTACCCTATTCTAAGGTGTTGGAAAAAAAAAAAGTCAAATGACCCAATTACAAAATGGGCGAAAGACTTGAATAGACATAAGTTCAAAGAAGAAATAGAAACAGTGAAAAAACACATGAAAAGATATTCAGCATCACTATCAATTAGGGATATACAAATTAAAACTACAATGAGAAATCATTTCACACCTATTAGAATGGCCAATATAAGTCAGATAACTGCAAGTGCTGGAGAGGAAGTAGAGAGAGCAATGCTTATTCACTGCTGGCTGGAATGTAGAATGGTACAGTCCTTGTGGAGGACTGTTTGATAGTTCTATATAAGTTGAATATAGACTTGTCATGGGACCTGGCAATGCCACTACTAGGTATATACCCAGAAGAAATGAGAGCATTGACACAAAGAGACATCTGCACACTGGTGATTAGGCATTATTCCATATCCATATGGAAACAACCCAGGTACTCATCAACTCATGAATGGATAAACAAATTGTGATATATACATATGATGGAATACTATGCAGCTGTAAGAAGAAATGAAGTTGTGAAGTATAAGACAACCTGGATGAACCTGGAGGGCATTATGTTGAGTGAAGCAAGTCAGACACAAAAGAAAAAATACTGTATGATTGTGTATTATGAACTACATATATTGTGTAAACTAATGGACTTCATAATTAAAATATAGATCCCCAGAAAATAGGAGGGTAGAGAATGTAAATTTGGGGGCTAATGTGTGCAGAATTGTTAAAAAGTTTGTTAGTAAATCTTTGGAAATGAATACAAATGGTGAAAGCACATCATAATGTTTGTAACTAGCAGAACTTTTATATTGGTTGACAGTGGTTGAAAGGGAAAGTCTAAGGACATGTATATGACTAGAAGGAAAGATAAAAAATGTAACATGGTACTGTAAAACAGAGTGAAACCTCATGTGAAATACAAATATGGGTGATATTGCACATATAAGACTGTTTTTACAAAATATAAATACAAATAAACTAGAGAGACAGAAATGGAATAACAGCTATATACAGCAGGGAAAGCATAGAGAGATTGTGAGGTGATAAGTTTTTTGTTTATCTCTTTTTCTTGTTTCTATTATTGTAATAATGAAAATGCTCTAATAATGAAATGATGAATGCACATATGATTATAACATTTACCATTGATTGTACATTTTAGATGGATTTATGCTTTATTACTATGTATTAATAAAATTTAAAAACACAACAATGAGATAACATTTCACAACTTAATGAATAGTCATCATCAAAAAATAAAAAAATACAGAAACAGAAAAATACCAGTGATGAAGAGGATGTGGTGATACAGGAAAACTCTTTCACTGTCGGTAGAAATGTAGCATATTGCAGCCTCTGTGGAAGAAAGCTTGGCAGTGCCTCAAGAGCTGAATATAGAACTGCTGTATGATCCACCAATCCCATTGTGAGGAATCTATTCAGAAGTGAAATCAAGGATGCAAAATGACCTTTGCACACCGATGTTCCTAACAACATTATTTATAACGGAATTCTATTTAGCTGTAAGAAGAAATGAAATCAGGATGCATATGACAACATGGATGAATCTTGAGGATATTATATTTTATGAAATAAGGAAGACATAAAAGGACAAACACTGTAAGGTGTCACTAATATGAACTAAGTAAACTTACAGAGGTAAACTCTAGTGTAGAGGTACCAGAAAAGAGAATGGGAGCTGCTGCTCAATGTATGTATAGTTTTTAATAAAGTTTATCGTAAACTTGTGGAAATGAATAGAGATGATGGTAACACATTATAATGAGTATAATTAACAATGCTGATATATAAATGAGATTGAGGCTAAAAAGGGTAGCCCATGGATGTAAATTTCAATAGAAATGAAATTACAGAAAAAATCTAGGGTATGCATAACTTAGTGAAAGGAGTGGTGGATGAAGAGTGGTTAATAGTACAGATAAAAGAATATTCTCTTACAAAGTGTTGAGAATTTGGTGGTAAATGGGAAAATTACAACTAAAGTAACCTATGGATGACAGTCAACAGTAATAACGAAATAACATTGCAGCAATGGCAAAGAAGGTATTCTTTCATTTCTAAGACAATTTTGAGAAATCTAAGGGGGTCGGATTTTTCCTTTTGGAGTAATGAAAATGTTCTAAAATTGACTGAGGTAATAACAGCACAAATCTGTGATAAAAATGAAAGCAACTGAGTGTGCCAGTTGAATGGCTTGTTCATAACGTAGGGATGCATAATACAAGGAACCCAGTATTGGAAGATGCACTGTAGTTAACAGGACAAATATGAAAACATTCTCTCATTAACTATAACAAATACATAATACTAATACAGGTCATTAATAATTGGATGGGTTGGGGGGGAAATACACCAAATGTAAGATATGGGCTATAGTTAGTAGCAATATTTTGACAATATTCTTCCATAGTTTGTAACAAAAGTTTCATAACAATGCAAGGTGGTGGTGGTGGAGCAATTTATGAGAGCTGTATGATTGTACACCTTAGATGGATTTATTTTTTATTAATATGTATTAATAAATTTTTTAAAAACCAGAAACATAGTCCATGAGTATGATGATATGCATATTTTTTGTAAGTTCATGACTTCCACTATACACTTATTGTTAAAGTATGTACAGGTATGAGTGATATATTTCATAAAATTTTATTTTAAGAAAATAATGTGTTTAACTTCCATATATTTCTGCTTCTTCTGGTTCTATGCCCCTTATCAATTTCCAGCTTTATTTGTGGTGAGAAAAATATTTTGTATAATTTCAATATTTCTATTTTTTATAATCAGATAGGTATAGAGATATAGATATGTAAACTTGTGTAAATATTTACAGACATATTCCCTAGCTTTGTCTACAAAGAAGGATTAGGAGCAGAGACATCCAAATTGCATGAGTCAAGATGGGAAATTTGAATAAGGAATCAAAGAGAATGTCCAGAAATTACAAACACACTGACACCCACATACAAAATTTTAAAATATGACAGGGTTTAAAAGTCCATTAGCTGTGCAGGTAAAGAGAGAAGTGGTGGACTGGATGAGAGGTTGAAGGAATCTAACTGGAATGAAACACACTTGGAAAAGAATCTAGGAAATATCAAATAGAAAGTAAGGGATTCTAGATGCACACACCTACACTCACATATATCCATAGAAAAAATATTCAAAGAACTAATCTTGATGTTTTACTTGATGCAATTGTAGATTCATATGCTATTTTAAGAAACAATACACATGATCCATTTCTGGACTATTTGCTTGAGAGCTCCCTGGATCCATTCCCTAGAGAAATAACCATAGCTGGAGGAACATATTTAAAATAAAACAACTATCTAAGTCCCTAGAAATTGTCCTAAAGGAATACAGAAAATGAAATATTTGTTTAAGAATTCTATTATTCTGTGTAAGAATGTGTGCCTAAGGCTCTTGAGCCAGGGCCCAGCCCCTCAGCTGATCTTGACAGAAGATTTAGTCTGGGTTTGGTGAGGTCAAGAAGATGGGAATTCTTTCCCATAAAGCTTATGGCGAGGGAACTGGTATCTCCCTGGGAAGGGCAGGCAGCCAGGCTTTTCCTTCTCCCTGCCTCAAGCACAAAGGCTAGATTCCAAGCAAGTAGTGTCCAGAGATCACACACTTTCTTTCCTCACCAAAGCTATACTTCTAGGGTGGAAAATCTATTCCAGGTACAAAATACCAAGTATACTGACAAGCTATCACCTTCCTTGTCAGGTAATGTCTAATTACTCTATCCAATATAAACATCCAAGTAGGATGCAACCATTTATTTCCATATCTGATGGCCATCGCAGTGATCCCATCACCTGGCTGCAGGCAGAAAGCTTCTGCAGGAGCAGAAGGAAAGTGATGACTCAGAAGTTTGTAAAATCCAGCAAACAGGAAAACACAGGTTACAATAGGCACTTGGCTCTATTAACAGAACAGTAGTTGCAACAATTATTAGGTACCAGTGTTCCAGAACTTCAACGTTTTCATGAATATGATAAATGAACTTACGGGATAAAAATGTATACATGGAATTGATTATTTAAAATCACAGAGCATGAATGCAAGCTAGAACAGAGCCTCCAGGAGCAAGTCTAACACCCATGTTTCTGATTAATTAAGAGACCTTTACCTTCCATTAAAATAAAAAAAAAAAACCGCCTCACAACCTTTCTCACTCATTCTCTCACATCATATGTGTGTATATATACATATATATACATATAAAATTTCCTCTTTAGCCTTTTTAAATGACAAAAAAATTATATATAGTGATAATTATAAAAATGTGTTGTGTCTGTAGCATACTGATGTAATATATATGACAAAAAATATAAAAAAGAGGAATAGAGAATGAAAGTACATATAGCAATGTTTCTGAATCTCACCAGAACTGTCAATATATTAAGAAATCTGAAGCAGATTTTGATAAGTTGTGTTTAAGGTAAGCCCCAGACCAAGCACTAAGAAAAATAACTGAAAAAATATAGTGAAAATACCATTAAAGGAATTAAAATATTATACCAGAAAATATTTATCTAATATAAAATAAATCAGTAAAGTAGGAATATAGCAGAAAAAGGCATGTGACATCAACACAATTATATCAGTAATAACATTAAATGTGAATGGAAGAAAAGCAATCCAAACAAGGTCAGAGATTTTCAGGCTGGCTGAAAAACAAGATGTAAATATATGCTCCCATTTCACTTTCACATTTCACTATCATCAAATCAGCAACATGGACTGTTCACCTCAATCCAAACAGGGTTAGAAAGAAAAATTCCTCTACTGATTATCTTGAGGCTATACCCAGGAGTCTGGGGACACTGGGTACTGTTCTGCTCAGTAAGAAGTTCATTTAATTGAGTAAAAGTCTATGTATTTTGTGGTTACTTTCTGTCCATAATGTGTTTACTGATGTAAATTAGTCAAGGTTTGCTGGAGGCTGACTGAATGATGGGTGACATCTGGTGGTTGATGGCAGACAAGGAAGGATGTGTTTTGAATAGTTCTTGTTCTAACAGAGACACAGGTGTAATGAAATGGTTCTGATTCCACCCATCCTTTTTACAAATGCTCTGGAGGTCCAGATATCACATAAAGTATTCAAGGCCTAGGCTGCTGCCTTCACTGCTTTCAGAGATGATCTGCCTTCTCTGCCTTTGGTTATGTTCAAAACTTTTCTATCTCTCCCAAGTTAGCCATGGCTTTGATATTCTCCATGTTTTTGTTATTGAAATTCTGAAGAGCACAGTAGATGATTTCCATGGTCTCATTGGACAGCATACTTCGGCCATTGCCACTGGGCAGCTGGTTGTCCAGGTCTCATGTGATGTATATGTGATGCATTTGCCTATGAACTCCTTGTTACAAGCATCTAACACCATATTCCTCAAGGCAGTTGCCATAGAAGAAACAACTCTGTCATGAGCCATTCTCAGAAGTTCTACCTTTTTTCTTTTTGGACAGCCACACAAATGTATGCTGCAAACTTCCAGTTGCCAGCAGAGAGCTTCTGGATAGATCTAGCAAAGCCTTCCAATGTGCTGGGTTGGAGCTTTTTGCTAAAAGAGTCAGATATGGTTTTAAAACTGATGGATGCCAAAATATCTCAACCCCTTTGGGAGACTTCAACTGCCATGAGATAGGGCCAGCTGCATCCCATGGATCCTTTTATGGTGTCCTTTTTTTCTTTATCTTATTCTTTCCCCACTAGCCTGACTTGGAGTCTTTACTGGGAGACTCTTTTCCGAGGAGGTTATTCAATTTGTTTAGTTCCAGCAGCTGGGCCTGGATGTCTTCCAGTTCCTGCCAGTAAGACAGGTTCCTAATGGAGAACACATAGTTCTCAACCATCCTGCTGTTGTAATCATGTATGTTCAGGCATGTGTGGATCACATACAACAGTGAGTTCACCAGCCCCTCACAGGATCACATTTGCTACTGTGCCTCCTCCCTTGTGGAGCTGAAGTTCCTCAAGAAACCTGTTGTGCTGTGCAGAACTTGTGAAGTCTGAAATTTAATTTTATTATAATAATCAAAATAAGTTATTCCATCTAGAATATGGAATTATCACAGTGTTTTTTTAGGTTGAGAGAGCATCTTGAGTAATTCTCATCTTTACAGCATCAGATGAGGATAAATTCCAAAGAACTCCTGTAACAAGCTCCCTTACATTGGCATCAATAGAATACCTCGACAATCTTAACAAGGCAGGTATCCGACCAATATTTTTCATTACTATTTTATTTTCATCTGTAGACTTATCAAAAGACAGGTTTCAGAGAAGACCACAAGTGTTCTTCAAACTTCCAAATGTCTGTGGTCCAAAAGGTCAACCAGATGTTTGATTCCCCCTAACCTACACAGCTTCATCTTCTCTTGTCACTGAGGCACAGGTGATGCAGGTAGGCCAATACCTGAACCACAGGGAACTAGTGCTACAGCATGTGAATGACTTCAGGCAACTAAGGATCACTCCAGGCAAACTCCCTGATATCTTTCTGAATGGTGTCTATTGATGGTCATCTTGTGGTGCCATCATCTGCCATATTTGCATGAAGCCTGTTATAACCACACTCTTGAACTCATTATTTATGAGACTATAAGACTCGGTGTCAGTAGCTGTTGTTTTCAGGGCCTAATTATTTCTTTGTTTTATAAGGGTACTTCATTGGCTGAAGGTCCTTTGCAGATTGCCAACATATTTACCTATGAGATACAAGGCTTTCTGTTTTGCTTGGAGGTCTACGGTTCCATGCTTGAGGCAGCAGTACACTTGGCTCTACTAAGCTCTCTCTTCATAAATAGGAGTGATATGCAAGTTAGGAGATATAGCTGAATGAAGTTCTTGGCAAGATGTCTGTGCTGACTAACGTATGAAATCCATAAGACTGTCAGTCTCTCTGGTTTAGGTGGAACCATCTTCTTGTAAAAGTCATACTTCTGCTATCCAAATTGCTCCATGTTGTGAAGAGTTCTTCACAGTAAAAGTCCTGGATGCTATGGTATAGTGGTCATCCCTGAGAGTTTTGGGGGTTGACTACCCCACATGTCCTTGGAATGGTGAAACTACTTAAGTCTGTGCATCTGTTCATGGTTAGTGGGGATCCCACTCTGGTGGTGGTTTGGTATTGAGAGGTTGGTACTTTGGAATTAGAGGTCTGTTGGGAGATGGAACCAATCCATCAAACAGCTGCTGGGGAGGCAGGTCTTTGTGCAGAGTACAGAGAGGCTGCCCACTGGGCAGTCAATGTGGTAGAAGAATATGCACTGGGGTTCAGTGGCTATGAGTCAGTTACTGATGGAGGGCCAAATCCACTACCCAGGGAAGTTCTCAGTGACTGCCCTTCTTGAAGGAGACACACCTCTGCTGATAACATAAGAAGGAGCTGTTCTTTAGATGGAACTGAACTAACTCTTATCATGGTTGAATTGGCTACAGGTGACTGAGCTAGAGTTTGTCCTTCAGCTCTAGAATTCCTCACCAAATGGTTGTTAGTTGATCCTATGAACGGATACTGCTATCTATTAATGTTACCTACTTTGCTCAAGTCCTTGCAGTTTCCTGTTATCCACTGACAGAATAAGAATTTGTTTGTGTTGAACTTCTTGAGTTACCCAATGATCCCTCACTTTAATGGAGAGACGTCTGCTCTGGTGATAGGTGTTGGGATCGAGAGCATTAGAAACTCATGGTTTGCTTACACCAGTATTTGGCACATCTGTTGATTGCCAAGGAAATTATTTCTCAGTTGAGCTTGTGCTGGCAATCCTTGGTAATTCTGCACCAAACCTATAACTTTCTAGCTGACTGGCAACACTCTGCTTTCCACTTCCAGTTTTTAGATGAGTCATTGAAACTGAAGCTCCTTCACAGAAGGAAGAATAATGGTGGCTGTGGCCTGAGGTCCCATGCTTGGGCCAGTGGATGCAGCTTCCTGGTGGGTCTGTGGTTGCCCCTCCTCCACCAATGGGGCCTGCTCAGGAGCTGGCATTCTTCCTTAAGTGGAAAAGCAGAGATGTAGACTGCAAGAGCAATCTGGCATTCATTAAGAAAAGGACTCATCAGGAAAAGCTGGCAATGACTGTTCTCATAAAGGAAGGGCAGGCTGCAGATACACACAAACAGACCACCAAGGAAAGTACCACTGATAGGGCATTTTATTTTACTTCTTAATTTCCCCTCCTGAGAAACTGATAACAGGAATCGATAATTGATGGTGTCTCTTCTATGAGATTATGGGAATTTTTCCAATCGTGTTATTTCATTGTAGAAATTCAGAAGAGTTAACATGAATTATGTGGCTGGACAGAATTTGATGTTGAATAATCCTTACTATATTTTCAAATTCAGTGCTCTGAGTCATTCAAGCTATTGTGCATGAGACAACCACTCCTATTTTTGAAAGTTCTCTGGTTAAAATTTAAAAGGCCAACTAGTTGTCCCAGAATTAAACCAAAAAAACGGTCATAATAAGAAGCATCCAAAAGAGGGTGAGGATAGGGGCCTTTGAACCTGTTTCAAGGAGGAGAAATTGTCTCTCAATGACTACAGCAAATTGCTCCTTGACCTATTCATTCTCCCCTAGAAGGAAGAGTGTGTTCCCAGAAAAGTGATTCGATTTTTATATGTAAAATATAGAAGAAGCTGTGAGTAGTAAGGAAGTGCTATTGTGGTCCCACAAAAATATGTTGACATCTTCATCCCAGCACCTATGAACATGACCTTGTTTGGAAATAGGGTCTTTGCAGATGTAATCAAGTAAAGACGAGGTCCAAATGGTTTAAAATGGGCATAAATTCAATATGAAGGGTGTCCTTAATAGAAGAGGAGAAGACACAAAGATTTAGAAGGAAAACAGCTATGGGAAGAGAAAGGCAGAAGTTAGAGTGGGGCTTCTACAAGCCAAGGAAAACAAAGATAGCATTTAACTGCCTGAAACTAGGAAAAGGCATGAAAGGATTCTCTCCTAGAGCCTTCAGAGAGTGCATGGCCTTGCCAATATCTTGATTTCAGACTCCTACCTCTGAATTGTGGGAAGATAAGTTCTCATTGTCTAAAATCAACTAGTTTGTGGTACTTTGTTAATCCAGGCTTAGGAAATTAACACAGGTAGGTTTTTTTGTTGTTGTTGTTTTATGTTTTGTGGGGTTTTTTTTTTAGTCTTTTTATTCTGTCTTCACAGTAATAGTGAGTCTGTTTGTCTGCCCTCTAGATCCAGACATTGCCTCACTGTGTTTTCCCAAACATTTGCTAAGTTGTGGGATAGTTTATAGGTGGTGCCAACTGGTCACAGGCCATTTCTGTGCCCTTCACTTCACTCTTCATCATTACTAAAGCTGTTTTTGCTCCATGGATCTGATTTCAGAAATGTTCTCTAAATTTGTTTGAACTCAGAAAAGGAAAAGGGGTTTTATTTTAATTGTACCTAAAATCCCAACACCACTTTGGTATATAATATTCTTGAGCATTTTTTAGTCGTATCTCACTTTCCATGAACTTGCTCCCCCACTTACAACTGACAATGATTTCCATGAGATATATGATACCCGTTCCTTTTATCTGCTTATTTATTTTATTTAATAGATATATATAATGTACTACAAATATTTTCCTAGTAAGTCATATTTATTTCATTTTGTTTATATTTTAAATGAATAGATATGTATTACTCATGTGATGTGAAATTTATAACTTGGTCTTTCATGTTACTTAATATTTTATAGAAAGCTACTTTTATGATAAAATGAAAATATAACTCTATGAATCCTTCTCATTTTACTTAAACTTAATTCACCACATTTTATTTTTAATTGCACTGAAATTTAGAGGGCTCCTATGTAAAGAAGTGGTTAGCTTTCACTGTTCCCTATGTAATATAATCATATATGCAGCAGCAGATACTGAGTTGTCCTTTTTCCATTATAATGTGTTTCTCTCTTTCACATTTCAAATGTTGTATGGAAGAAAAAGGACTTTATATTGTTAGAGAACTGTTCCTTCTTTTCCATGTTTTACATGAAATTCAGCAACATAGGACCAAATTTTAATACCATTTATATTAAATATCAATTTCAACTATATCAAAAATATGAATTAGGAAAATTCATCACTTTTCCTAGAATTTTCCAAATGCCTTTTACAATTCTTCCTCAGATTTTGTTGTTTTATTCATAAAAGCCCCTCATTTTCAAATGATAAGCATTTTATATTTTATGTAGTAATATTTCATTTCCTTCTGGTATACTCCTGCTGTAACAACTCTTTCATGAAACCATGTGTGAAGAAATTGATAATCTAATCATTCAGGATAAGAGAGGGTCAACCTATAAGATTATTACTTATTCTTTAATGAGCAGATTGTCCTGAGCATTCTAAGAAGGAATACAGAGAAATTCTGAGAGAAAATTGCATGCTAGCAACATCTTCCTTGAAATTTTGAAACCCCTGCTTGACTTATGGATTCATGATGTATACCCTCTTAAGTGATGCAAGGAAGCCAGGTGAAAAATAAATATAACCAACTAGATTCATTGAAATCACACTCAAGTTATCACTGATTTCTGCAGGTTCCAAACATTTCCCAGCTATTTCCACATTTGTGGCACATAAGAATACTCCACTGACAGTATCCTCTCACAGTGAAGTCATCACATACATCAGCATCCACCTCAGGCAGAAAGGTAGCCTCCAAAGATCTGGAGCAATTAGTCCTCCACATTGAGGCCAAATAAGCCAAAAACGTAAAGAAAAGTAAAAGAGAGATTAAATGATTAATTATTTTATTTATTAAAAATGCAGACCTTTAAAAACGTTTAAATGGAGTCTCGATAAACAAATATTTTATTCTCTGAAATGAAAAACATGTTACTGATGGTGTGAGGAAGAGAAAACTGCTTTCACAGCAAAAGCAAATATTACACAACTTGCAATACATGATCTAAAGTGATGTGAGTTTGTTTTTAAAGCAGTTATGAGACATGGAATTTAGAATGTAAAATTGCAGTATTCTTCTAGCAGTTGTCCAGAAGAGAAGGAAGATGCCTTAATTTGCAAATGTTTCTATAACAAAATATCACTGACAAGTTGGCTTAATCAACAGAAATGTAATTCCTCAAATTTTTAGAGGTTAGAAGTCTCAAATGAAGGTGTCAGCAGGATCGTCCATTCACTGAAGACCGTAGACTAATGTTGTTTGCTTACCAGTATTCCATGACTCACACTCTGCCTCTGTCACATACCGTCTTTCTCCCCATCTTCTCATCCTCTGTTCATATTTCCTCTGTTTTAAAGTTTTCCAGTCATATCAGATTGAGGCCCATACTGAATTAGTTTGGCCTCATTTAAGTAAGAGGAGTTTGGAAGGTGCTATTTACAAATGAGTTCACTTTCACAGGACCAGGGTTTAGGACATGAACACATCTTTGTGTGGGACATGATTCATTCCATTAAAGAAAGGAAATACTGCAAAACCACTAAAACTTCCTCTGGAGGATTGAATAAAAAATAACATATTTGAGTTATATAAAATACCATAAAATGATTCTAATTCCATTTTGAATGTGTTAGTTTGAAGGTGAATCTTTATATAATAAAAATAATTATCTCTTAATATTACATGTTACACATTATTTTATGGTAGATATTTCTGATCAGCTTTATGTCTCATTGGCATCTCATTATAAATCAAATATTTTTATATCAAATTTTTGGATATTTCAAGGTTCATACATATTGTAGAATGTACATAATTTCACTTTTATGTTTGAGCAATATATGTCGAAAACGTTTCATTGAGTGAAATATTCCAGACACAAAAAGATAAATTTTGAATGATTCCACTTATATGAAATGCTAGAACAAGAAATTCATAGAGATAGAAAGTAGGTTAAAGTTACCAGAAGCCAGGAGGAAGATTCATGGAACCATGTAAATTCTCAATAAATATCTTTAAAAGTGTTTAGAAGAAGAAAATAGGAATAATGACAAATATGAAATATTTGAAGAGATAGTGCTTTACATTTCTCAGTATTGACTAGCTCCACTTCAGGGAGTTGAGAAAGAACTTACCTTAATTTATATATGAAGAAACGGGTTGCTTATGTGAATCCAACCCAAAAAAACCCTTCTATAAAAAAATTTTGATATTCCATTCTATTACCATGGATCTTCAATGCAATATTCATTATTTTACTCTTCATAGAAGATTTCACAAATTTCAATAAAAGAATTTTCTATTTTCCTTTGTGTTGAAAACCCTGGTATAGGCGAAATATACAGTTTTAATGCAGAATATTCAGATTGACTTTTTAGCCTAAAGACTATACAAATTCAGATGAGAAGTAATAGGTACTATAGATGCTGTGGCTAGCTTGGGGTGATTATGCTCAGAATTACAACATAAGTTGTAGATAATAAAGAAAACAGAAACAAATTGATTTAGATGGAGAATATTTCTTTATTTTTCAGGAGATCAATTAAATAACTGTATTGTTCTGCCCTCCAGATGATATTACTTTCATTCCACATATATTATTTTATTTAAGAGAATATGATAAAGATAATGTCCAGAAAATTAAACATTTCTGTGTTCTGAGGTGATCATGACTATGAGTGTTGAAAAAAGAAGGTAAAAGCTTATCAATCTTAATTTCCCTTTAGAGAAAACATCTTTAGTTTGCATATATGGGATTAAATACAGGATAAGAATACTTTTCTCAGGAGAAATTTAACAAGCTATGACTTAGAGGCCAGTGAGAAGCCTAGAAATACTTCCCCAGTTTCCTCATCTACGTTATTCAATTCCACACCCTCCAGTTACATCAATATGATCTATTAACAACTCAAATGGTGAATCAATTAAAACCATCTTGTGGCTGAAAGTAATGAAATGTGACAGCAATAAATAAGACAAAAATAAAATAATTATGGTAAGTTATTACATGTTTAAAAAAGTCCCTTCACTGGGCAAATATAACCAGTATAATCTCTATCTGGGAACCCTTTAAGATTAATAGAGATAGTAATCCCTGATTACATAGAACCTCATTCCAATGAGATATGCAGTATTCACATATTGCTAGTATAAGTGAGGTAGATTGATACTCCATTGATTCTGAAAACTATAATTTGGGTTATAGTTAACATTTGTAAATGGGTGTTAATATGAAAATTCTTCTAATAGCTCTACCTCTCTAAGTGTATATATTGCTCTTGCTGAATATTTAAATGCATGTGAAACTATCCATTTTTAATTTTTACGTTCTTTGTAATGTTGATAAACTGGTATTTGAAAACATACTTATGTGTCTATAAAGCATCCAAACAGTAATGATTTGGTCACTGTAGGAAACTCAGCTTATCAAATGATATGTTGGTATCATTAAAACCAGCATAAAGATACAAGATTTGGTTCTAGCAGTGGATTTACAAGTATATGTGTATGTTATATAAATTATCCTCTGCAATAATATTATGCATGTTGACTATACCAGGGATGGAGTGAGATGCCTAGGAAAGGATAATTCCATTCCTGGGTAGGTAAGTGAGAATGACATTTTATTTGGGCCAGAAGTACTGGCAGATATTATAATCATTTTCATAGACCCCTTAGTAACTGTTTCTACTTAATATTCTTTGAGTTTTTTATATCTGAATTTTCAATCTCTAAAATCTAGGAATTTGAATCTGTCTTCTAATATTCTATGATGTTTGAGGTGACTAGTATTTCCTTATTCTCCTTTTAGGGGCCAGAAACATGTAATTGAATATCTTTGGAGAAGCCCTAACGACTGGTGGTTCTAATAAAAAGTTTTGTCACTTAAAATTAGACTTAGCTCAAAGTCTTCCAGAATTCCCCTTGATAGTTCAAAAATTGAATAAATATAGCCAAAATTAGAGAAAACAACTTAGGATCTGGCTATATTAGTTTGCCTCACAGATCTTCTGACAATATTTGGATAAATTATGTTTCAAATCTCATCATTTCTACTGTTTGTTGGAACTGATATATTATGACATAAAAACTCAGCTTCCATTCTCTCAAGATCATTAGGTTGATGAATTGCAATTTAAAACTCTATTCTGAACCCCAAATAGTGTCAACCAGAAAACAAAATGGCTGGATATCTCTTCTTAATATTGCTTCTATACAATTATTTCCATAGTTACTCTATTCCTGGGAATAATATAATTCCCGTTATATTTAAGGGGAATTTTTACGTTCTTTGTATTGTTGATAAGCTGGTATTTGAAAACATACTTATGTGTCTATAAAGCATCCAAACAGTAATGAATTGGTCACTGTAGGAAACTCAGCTTATCAAATGATATGCTGGTATCATTAAAACCAGCAAAAAACTAGAGAAGATGAGACCGTTGTTCTCCCAATATATTTTCATAGTTTTACATACATCATGCTTTTCCTTTAATTACTAGTTCAAGCATCGTAAGATTGTATCATGTATATGACACTCAGTAATTATTAACAAGAATTTCATCTCAAAAATGGAGAATGCAATAGTTAAGTATTTCTCTAATTCATTCTTATAATTTGTTTATTCATCATTATCTGAAGAACAGAACACATAAAAGAAAAATTTTCAGAGTTATCCATGATATGTTAAATAGATGAATCATCCTCAAAATTGCTGGATATTAGGTTAGTCACAGTTTCCTGAAATATATTTTTCTAATCATTTTAAACACTTATGCATTCAGGTATTCATTTGAATATTTAAATATGAATTATTTATCTGTGTTTTAAGACAATAGATTTGTAAGCCTGGGGTGCAAATGTAAATTCTCCTCAGGCCCTATTATCTAGGGGCCTATTAGTAAAGGATATACATATAAGGGTGCAGTTAAATAACTATGCCTTAATTCATCTGAGAAAAGTAAACATAAAGGGCTCCAAGACACACAGACACAAAATAATTTGGACTTGGTCTTCTTTAGCTGGTAAACTGAAAACAGAGGTGAATGGAAGACAGAACACTTACACTCATTATAAACACAAAAGCAATAAAATCATAAATTATTTTTTATCTGGCAATTGCATGGATGATTTTAAGCACTTTATTCATTGAAAAGCAATGAAGTTAGGAGATGTGTTCAAATATATGTTCCACTAATTTATAAGTATATGACCATGGGAAAATCTTCAAAAAGTTATGAATACTTATTTCTTCATCTGTAAAGTTAGATATTATTTCCAAGGGACCTGAAGAGAAATTAATTAGATGTCATAGCTCTTTTTGATGGTAGAACACCATACTTCTGTGATAGAATGCTTGTAAATGAAAAGTAACAATTTTCCTGAATGAACTTGGTGAGAGATACTGATCACCACACAATAACCCCCAAAAAGTGTTATTTATGTTGTTTATAAAGGATGAAACTATAGATGCATGGATTACCTGATTAATTATGGAAGCTGTACTTGATTCTTCTGTATTAACCATGAGTTACATGCAGATGAGAGAATTCAGGAAGAGGCTTAACCAAACCACCATCTTGGAGCTCATTCTCATAAGGTTTTCTGATGATCCAGTCCAAGAGCTGCTTCTCTTTTTCCTGCTCCTCTTCATTTACCTGACTACCATGATTAGAAATCTGCTTATTATCCTAATTATTTTCTCAAATGCATAGTTACACTCCCCCATGTATTTTTTCCTTAGCAATTTATCCTTGATTGATCTCTGTGTATCTTTCTCTACCATTCCCAAAATGCTTGCAGACATCCAGACAGGAAATTCTACCATCTCTTTCAATAACTGCCTGATTCAAATGTATGTGTTTATCTGCTTTTCAAGGTTGGAAACATTACTTCTCCTTATTTGTCCTATGACCGTTTTGTGGACATCTACCTTGCTTTGTTTTACTTAAACACTATGATTCTGAAGTTTTGTGCTCTTCTTGTAGCCAACTCCTGGATTTTTGCAATCCTGAGTGCACAGATACATACTATCTTAATAGTTCAATTATCCTTCTGTGAGGATAATAAAATTCCTCAGTTATTCTGTGACATTGGACCATTGCTAAAATTGTCCTGTTCAGATGCCCATATAAATTAGTTTATTTTAATTGAGGGAGGACTGGTGGTGGTTGTGAGTTTTATCTGTATTTTAGTTTCTTACATAATCATTGGGTATGCTATAATCAGAATGCCATCAGTCACAAGGAAATATAAAGCATTCTCCACATGTTCCTCTCATATCTCTGTAGTCTTCTTGTATTTTAGTACCTTAATTGTTTAGTTATGCCCCTCCAACTTCCAGACAGCTGAAAGAGACAAAGCAGCACCTTTGATTTACACTGTGGTCACTCCCTTATTAAATCCTTTTATCTATAGTCTAAGGAACATTCATCTTAGAAAGACTCTTAGAAAAACTTTCCAAAAGAAATTGATCCTATGATGTATTCCAAGGTTGTGATTTTCCATGTAAACACATAGATGAAAAGAGAAAAAAATAAAATTGAAAGATGAATTTTATATACAAAGCTGCAAAGTGTTCATGATCATATTGTACTGATAGAAGATAAAATTAATAAATTTAATCTAAATTATTTTCTCAATTTAACTATCTTTTAATTTGTTAAAAAAATAAACCAATACACATATTAAATAAAAGTTAAAAGTTTATGAAATATTTAATGCATAACATTATAGTAAGATGATTTCACTGGAAATTTGTGAACATTTTTCTCTATGCAGCTTAGCAAAATCAGAAAACACAAAGAAATCCTCACAAATTTTCCACAGCAGACACTATACTGATGGCATTGCAACCATGATGAAATCAACCATTAAGTAGGATCACTTGCCTCAATGAAAAGCAGCAGGTGCTGCAGGAACCAAAAGAGCAACCACTAATTATTACTTGGAAACTTGAAAAAATATACAAAAAAAGTCTTTTAGTCAAAGAAGAAACAGAAAATTACAGTTATTTATTACTAATAAAAGAAAGAAAATTTCTATTTACATACCAATTTCCTGATTTCAGTGCTTTACTCAGATATCACATTGTTGTATAATGTATATCGCATAATGTTTGAAAAGCCAAAGAAAAAATTAAGACAAAAGTACAAACTAATTTATCGTAAAGCAGAAAAATAAAAATATATCAAAATCTAAGAACGTGATGCATGAAAAAATCAAGAATATTTTCCAAACTCTGACAAAATCCCTTTCAGTAGATCAGGGAATATTCAATGTGTATTTTAAGGGATTAAAGTTGAATAAAAAATGGCTTTTTATGTGTATACCTACAGGATGTATATGACCTTGGCAGATACAAGGATAAAAGTTCTAGGTTTGTAATGTGCTAGTTGGTTTTCTACTAACTAAGCTTGCTACACACATACACATTCAGAAGAATATTTATGTTTTAGTAGGTTTGGATTCATCTTCTTGGCATTGTGGACACTTTCCACTTCTCACTCTCTTACTACCTAATACATGTGGTCTATAGAATTAGAATGTCCATTATAGCTCCACCAACTCTAAAGTTATATCTCAGGAAAGGGCCTGCAAATTTGGCAAGATTGCCATACAAGATACAGGTCATCCAGGCTAGGTGATGAGCAAGAGGTGTTAGTGATTTTATTCTGTATATTAAAAAATATGGACTCCAAGAAAATGATTTTAGACTGTGGTGATAGGCTAAAATGTGTGTGTTATATGTCAGATGGATGTAAGTGCTATTCATGAATGGAACAGGAGTATCAGATGAAAATTTCTATGACAGGATGTACAATTTTAAAACACATATTCAGGGTGGGCCTATTTTCCACAATTTTTTCTTTCCTAACACTGAATTAAAAAACATTTCACAGATAATTTAATTATTTTGGATGTGTGGTTTTGCTTGCCATGAGGGTACATATTACTTAATTTGGAAAACATGTAGACTAACTAAAACTGAGAAGAATGCAAATGCAACAAGCAGAAATCAGAAATTAATTCAACTATATCAATCATCACTTTAAATGTGAATTGCCTAACTATAGAAGACAAAAATTAAGTCAAGGATTGTCATGGTGGCTAAAAATTTAATACATCACTATATGTTGTTTACAAGAAATTCATTTTAAATATAAATGTTCTGATAGGTTAAAATTATGGAATAGAGAAAGGTATATCATGCTGTTACTAACCATAATATGTCTGAACTAGCTATATTAATTACAGACAGCAAATTTAGACTGAAAGAAAAAAATTATCAGGGATAAAGAGCTGCAATGCATAATGAAGAAGGAGTCAATTCTCTGTAGCTAAAAGCAGAATGTCAAAATGTATGAAGCCAAAACTGATAAAATTAATAGAACAAGAGATAAAATCACTTAAATTTTGATAATATAATATGACTAATTAATATATCAAGAAGAAATTAAATCAGTAAGGATATAGGTAACCACTGTCTATCAAGTTATTCTAGATGACCTTTATAGAATACTCTATCCAATAACAATATAAGATATATTCTCCTCAACCCCACATGGAATATTTACCAAAAGAGACCACATTCTGGGCTATAAGACACAATTTAACAAAAAAAATATAGAAAACTTATAAGGTATATTCTCAAACTAAAATGGAATTAAAACAGAAATAAATTACAGAAAGTTAGCTGTAATTATTCAAGTATTTGGAAATTATTCACTCACTTCTAAATCATTAATGAGTAAAATGAGAAATCTTGGCTCTCTGCCTACAGGAGCCTGCACTAAAACTCAGTGGGTATTTCCATCTTTCTCTCCCATTTCTCAGCAACCTGTGTTCTTTCTTTCATTTCCCAAACAAATTATTTTTACTGGTCTAACTGAAAAAAAATTAAACTTCAAGAGAAATTTGAAAATAGTGGTAAGTAAATAAAAGTGAAAATACAAGTTATTAAAATGTATAGATGCAGTGAAAGTTGTGACTAGAGAACATTATATATCGTTAAATGCGTATGTTAGAAAATAGTAAAGGTCTGAAATAAATAACAAAATATTACACTGTAGGAAACTAGAGAAATAAGAACTATATAAGCCAAAATCAAGAAGAAATGACAAAAGAATATGTAAAACAGAGGTAAATGGAATTGAAAATAGAAAAAAATAAGCCATTAAACTAAAAATATCTTATTGAACAGATCAATGTAATATTGCTAAATTTTCTAGTTTTGGCTTCTACTGAGTTATCCCTTAAACATCCTAGAGTCCCTCTACTTTAACTGAGAATATCTATTAGAAATACCCTTACACCTCTGGAATTGAATTGGTCTGACATTTTGATCTTTTTTTTATTTTTAATATAGGACAGCTATACTCTAAGCCTTTTTTCTATGCCACAATTTTGACAGCTATTTCTGCAATTTATATTTTTCCAGTTGTGTAGAAGGCAGAGTTCCTATATCATCAAGTTCTGCTTCTCTTTTTCCTCAGTTTATCTCTCATCTCACATTTTACTATAAGCAGCAAAGAGAAATGTGACCATACCTTCAAAAGCTTGCTTGGAAATCTTCTTAGCTAAATTTTCAAGTTAATCCTGTGTGAGTTCTGCTTTCCACAAAACTGCAAAACACAATTTTGTTAAGCTTCTGCCATTATGTATGAAGAATACTTCTACTTTTAGATTTCAGTAGCATGTTCCTTATTTCCTTCAATACCTTCACCAGCGACATTCTTAAACTCAAATTTCCACTATCATTGTTTACAGGGTGATTCAGGCTGTCTCTAAAGTTATTTAGGACTTTTCTATAATGCTTCTCATTTCCCTCTGAGCCCACTCTAGCAATAAGCTTTATGTATGAATTTCAACGAGCACTCTGTTCAAGGAAATCTATGCTTTTCCTGTCATGTTCCCGAACATTCTTCCAGCATCTGCTCAGTGCAGTGCCCAATTCTCAAGCTACTCTTGTGTTTTTTCTTTTTGTTTTTAATGTACTTTTTTTTTAAATTTTACCACTTCCAGGTACCAAAATCTATATTAGTTTGCTATCACTGTCATAAAGTATCATACATTCTGAAGCTTTGAAGAATTTGTTCACAATTCAGAATTCTGGGAAGACACAAGTGCTTTCTATTTAGGATCTCATAAGGCAAAATTCAAGGTATCAGCCTGGCTTGTCTTCTATCTGATGTCTTGGATATTGGGGAATAACCCACTCCCAAGCTCATTCTAGTCCCTGGCTGCTATCAGTTCCTTGTAGTTACAGCATCGATGTCCCATTTACTTGATGGCTTCAGCTTCTGAAGGTCATCTCCATTCCTTGGCATGTGAGCCCCTCTGTCTCCAAATCAACCAAAAATGCATCAAATCACCAGCATGCTGCAAATCAGTGACATCGTTCCTTGCAAACGTCCTGATTGAAAAAAACAAAACAAAAAAACTGTTTTGGAAGAGCTTTCCTCATTTGGCTCACCTGGATAATCTCGGTATCTGAAAATCACCTGACTTGAGTCTTTATTTATCATGCTTTATTGTTCCTTTCTGCATATTCATAATCTCTTAATGACCACTCTCCTTCAAGACCCCTGTTTATGGTTTTGCAAGATATGGTTTATCACCAACTTCTGAATTTTCCTAGCTTTGTGATTCATTTTCTTCCATCCCAGTTCTTTCAGAAAGGATTTGTAGAATTTTCTAATTGGATCACTTTTCTTCTCTAATACATGGTAAGATAATAGTGAATGTTTTAGCGATTATCATCACCTTCTGGCCCAGATATTTTTTTTTTCTTTATAAGTTTTATATTGATTGAGATGTATAGAATCTATGAGGTCTGTTTCTTGAACAGGAAAATCCAATCCCCTAGGGAACTCAGTTCAGGATAGTTTTAATTATAGAAGTAAAGTATGGAAATGATGGAGTATACTCAGTATTCCTATGGCCAGGGTTTTTAACATACTTCTAATTTTCCCAGTGGCTCCAATGAAGGGGATCAAGTCTGCATCTCTCAAATGTGTATTTTTTTGATCTTTTGTTTTTGAAGATGTTTTATACTAAAAAAATATTCTCCTCTAATTATCTGGGCAGTGGAAGGGAAGAGAGGACAAAGACACAAAATGAAAGACCCTAAGACCCTATGTGCACTCCACCCTCATCATCATATGTACTCCCACCATATCCTGGAGCCCCCTTCTTGCTTCTGTTTCTTGCTCTTCTCAGATCCCATTACTCATCCTTTTGGAAATAAGATCATAGACTCAGAATTTTAGGAACAAAATATCACTGCATAAAGGAAATAAGGAACTGCCTGAAAAGAAGAGGGTCATGTTCATGTGGCAGAAATGGAAGCCTAGCACACCTCAAAATTTTGCCTTCAAAATTTTGTTAAAGCTTTACCAACACCCTTTTTTGTAAATCTTTGGAAATGAATTGAAATGGTTAAAGCATATCATAGTACTTATAACTAGCAGAGCTCTTATATGGGCATGAGAGTGTTTGAAAGGACATGTCTAAGGCCATGAATATTCCTAGAAGGAAAGCTAATAAATGTAACATGGGACTGTATAACATAGTGAAACCTCATGTAAAATCCAAATAAGGGTGATATTCCATATATAAGACCATTTTTACAGAATATAAATACAAATAAACTTGAGAGACAGAAACAGAATAGCAGCCATGTGTGACAAGGCAAGGATAGCTTGAGAGGTTTATTATTGTTATTGTAATAATGAAAATGCTCTAAAAATGATTGAAGCAATGATTGCATAACTATGTGATTATACCAAATACCATTGATTGTACACTTTGATAGATTTATGTTCTATTAATATGTATCAAATAGATTTGCTAAAAAAAATTTGTTAATGCTATTATATCCAACTAAAATAATAAACTCAATAATTTCTTTAAAACTTGGCTATCGGTTAATAGTGTGATGGTGTTTCCCTGGGAATATTCTGATGAGTTCACTGAAACACAATCAAGCAATTTTGAGGATTAATCAAAGGTGCATATGAGCTTAAGACAAGGACTACTGAGGGGACAGCTAATGGACTAGTTATCAGTTTAATCTATATTTCTAGAGTTATGAATAAGCAAGCCTGAGAAATTAACTGACATGACTATGAAAATGGAATTCTTGCTCAAGTGACTCCCCAATTACTCGATGCTCTTTGACTGTACACCATAATCTTCTTCTCCATTTTTTGGCAACTCTTATGGGGACTCTCTTCATTGTCACCCTCACCACCATTGACCAGAATATCCAAGCTCTTATGTATTTCTTTCTGAAGAATGGGTCATTGATTGTTATCTTCGATGTTTCTGTCACTGTTCCTATATCCGTCATGATCTCCCTGACCAACAGCCATTTCATGTATTTCAAAGTATGTGCCTCCCAACATTTTAATTTTAGTGTTTTTCACTGGTGCAGAGTTTGTCCTCCTTATAGCCATGTCCTGGGATCACTATTCTGCCATCTGCCGTCTTTTGCACTATGCAACCATTAAGAATTAAGAATTGTGTGTGCATAGTGAGAACATCATGGCTCATTGGATGTCTCTGTGGCTCCATTCATGTAGCAAGTACATTCTCTTTCATTTTCTGTGGGTCAAATAAGGTTCATAAGTTCTTCTGTGTTGTTCCATCACTGCTTACACTTGATTGTTTTGGGGAGAAAATTCGAGAATATGCATTGATCATTGCTAGCTTTCATCTTTCTTTGTTTCACATTCATGATCTCCTCTTATCTTCACATTTTCTTAGCTGTCTTAAGGATTCCATACATACAAGGCAGGTCCAAATCCTTCTCCGCCTGCATTCCCCGCTTCATTGTGATGAACTTGACTGTTGTTTTTTTTTCTGGTGTTGCTACATATTTAGGTACAGACTATAAATATGCATCATCCTTGAACTCTTTCATGTCTGTTTTATACTCTGTTACCTCCCAGCATGATTCCTCTTCATCTGTAGACTGAGGAATAGGAACATGAAAGCAGCCTTAAGCAAAGCACTATATAGAAAAATATCACCAAAAATGTAAATATTAATCTATATTTAAAATATATGACTCAGGCATTTAATGAAGGCAAATTGAATCATTTTTGAAAAGTAGGCATGTTAGCTTTGTAATACCTTCTATTTCTCTAGTCACAACGACACCAGACTGCATTCTTTAATTCAATTCAGAGCAAGTGATTGTAATTTTATATTCTTTTCCTGTATGGTTTAGGAGGGTCTAGAAAAACACAATGGTGTGAATGCATTCCATCACAATTTTTAAAATCAAAATATATTATATTTGGGATATTCTGGTGGTTTCACCTCCTTTGTCACTGTTACTGTGCATTGTTTCCTTACAAGATGGACACATTTTCTCCAAAATTCTAAGATGTATTCCATTTCCTAGTCCTGTACTTTACAGTTTTACAATAGCACTAGAATATTTACTATTGCCTTACTATTTATATTTTTCTTATCACTGTCATGTTCTGTTATTTTTAATTTTAAAATAAAAGCATAATTCAGAGACAAGTATCTGGGATACACTGAATTTCTCAGGATTCTCTAGGGGAAAAGAACCAACAGGAGATATCTGTAAATGTTATGAGATTTCATCAAATTGTCTCATCCAGCTGTGGGATCACACTAGTCCAAATTACTTAGGGCAGGCTGCAAACTAAGAACTCCAGTGAAAGTTTATGATGAAATCTCTAGGAGCAGCTGGCAGGTTGAAACTAAGATGGAAATTCTCACTTTTGAATGCTGAAATCACCTCTCCTCCTATTAAATTATTCAACTGATTGGACTAGATGTCTCTCCTTTCTGAAAGCAATCTCCTCAATTTATTGTAGATGTAATCATTCACAGATGTAATCCACTTATTAATGATTAAAATCCATGAAATGTCCTCACAGTAACAATGAGACCAGTGCTTGCTTGACCAAACAACTGGGCACAATTACTTGGCCAATTTGACACATGAGCTTAGTCATCACACTCTATCCCTTGTCAACTTGACATTCCTACACATCCTATTAAACCATACTTAATATTTTTTTAAAAAGTCATATTAATCACCTAAAAATACTATAGTCCTTGGGTAATATTCACTCTTAAACTTGATATTCTATGATGTCATATAATAAGGGTATAAGATAGGAAAGAAAGGACATATTCTTTATGTAAATATACAGTTATACCTAAAACAAAACAAGGAATATGCATACCCATCACAGTCCTCATTTCTGTAACTTGTCACATGGTCATACTTCATATTTATCACTACCTTCTACTATCCCTTCCATGTTGCCTTTACCCTCAGCAAGTACCTAAGCTGTCCTAATTCTTTGTGTAGTAGGGTGACCAAAATCTGTATTCCTGAAAAATCTGGGCCATCCATAGTCCTGCTTGAATTGGATGGCTGCATTTTCCATTGACTTTAATCACAGGGCATGGTAGTAAAAAGAGATGTCCTAGGGGATCTCCTAAATTAAAGGCAAACTTTTCTTGACCTCCATTGTGTAATTGCAGTCCTATTTTTTCTTGGTAGTCAGGACCAATCTCCCCAGCCAGTACAGTAATTTGCTTATTTGCTTGTTTATTCAGAGTCATGAGGAGTTCTAAGTTCCCAGGTGGCAGTCTTCACTTCCAGTTAAATTGAAACATTTTTGTCTTTACTGGTGGAAGATTTCCTCCTTTAACAACTAATACTTGTGATCAACAGAGTGTAAGGTTTCAGGAACAGGAAGAAAAATTTTTCTAGTATATCACTCGGGGTAGTAGTGAGTGGTGCCACACCCATGTCTCCCCCTTAATTCCTGGACCCATGAATCCGGGGTATGGGTGAAACAGCACTATAGAGTGGAT
Organism: Cabassous unicinctus; assembly: GCA_029593785.1. NCBI lineage: Eukaryota > Metazoa > Chordata > Mammalia > Cingulata > Chlamyphoridae > Cabassous > Cabassous unicinctus. The sequence continues at coordinate 22,667 of JAQZBX010005026.1, read as the reverse complement.
GCTGCTTTAGAGCACACATGGCCTCCTGGCGAAGAATGCCACAGCCCTGTAAGGTACTACCACATAGTTGGCACTGTCTTTGAGTATTCAAAGGGCCATTCCACCATTCTCTCAATACAGCTGCTTCAGGACAATGGGGAACATGGTAAGACCAATGAAGTGCATGAGCATGTGCTCATTCTCCCAAATAATTTTCTGTAACGTAGTTTTCTTGATCAGAAGCAATATGTGTTGAATAACATGATGGAGGATAAGGCATTCTTTAAGAACATGGCTGGTAGCTTTGGAAGATACACTGCAAGCAGAGAAGAAAACCCCATATCTGTAGTATGTCTAATCATTTAGGAATAAATTGCTGCCTCTTCTATGAGGGAAATGGTCAAAGGTAAACAGCCTGTTATCAAGTATGAAGGAGTTCACTTCCAGGAATGGTGTCATATTGAGGACTAAGGTTGGATCTCTGCTGCTGGTAGATTTGGCACACAGCAGTGATGATAACCAGGTCAGCCTTCATGAGTGTAAGTTCATGTTTCTGAGCACATCCCTACTACCATAGCTACATTGTTTATGAACCCATTAAGTAATGAGAGGAGTGACGAGAAAGGCTGAAACATATCCATAGTACAGGTGATCTTGTCCATTTGATCATTAAAATTTTCTTATGCTGAGGTCACCCTCTGGTGAGCATTCACGTGGCACACAAATATCTTTTGATTTTGCCCACTCAGAAAGGTAAAGCCATATATTTTTTCCCCAGACTTATTTGCAACCAATTTTCCAATCATGTTCCTTCCAAATCCTGACCATCCAGCCAAACCATTGGTCATAGCCGATAAATTAATTTGCTAATGCACCCCTGGCCCTTTCTTTTTCCAAGCAAAATGAATAACTGGTGCTCTGCTCAAAAAGTTCTGTGCACTGGGAGAATTTCCCTTCACCACTTACCTTCATGGATGCCCCAGAAATGGGCTGCAGTGCTGCAGATGTCCATAATTTTATTGTTCCTGCATATGGTGAAGTTCCATCTGTGAACCAGGCCCAAATTTTCTCTCTCAGTCAACTGATTTTCTGGAACTCCGCAAGAAGCCACAGCTTTGGGCTGGAAAGAGAAGGCAATGTGGCAGAAGTGGGGGCCATTGATGTTTGAGACACTTCCTCAGGTAAGTTACTTGTGCCTTCAGGATTCACTCAAGCCCTATATTGTATATACCATTTCCATTTTATGATGGAGTGTTGCTGTTGATGTCCAAATTTATGGATTGGGTCAGACATTACCCAGCTCATGATAAGCAACTCAAGTCTCATGGTAACTCAGTGGCTAATAGTTAAGGGTTAGGTTTCTACTAAGACACAGTAGTATTTCAAAAAGTGGTTATTCATCTGCAGAGGATAGCAAGGCCCTATTCCAAAATCCTAAGGGTCTGTATTGTGATTCTTTTATAGGGTCCTGCTAAGGTGCCAAGTCCTCAGTCAGGCCCATCTACAGATGGAAGGGGAGACTGATCACCTCCCAAAATCTTGAGTACTGAGATTCCAGAATAGGACAATCCCTGTGGGAGGGACTGCATAACTTCTGAGTGATTGTGTGTGTAAGTGAAGATGACAGAGGCTTGCCTCTGTTATTCCAGTCTGTGACTCCACAGTTTGTGCTTCAGAGCCTGTGTGGGCCTTAACCTGTTTTCTGTGGCTACATCATAATGGCTCACCATGAACTCTGCCTGTGTGCCTTACCAAGATGAGCCAAAGTTCTTGCAAGCGATGCAGACAGGCAGGCATCTGAGTGGCCTCAGAAGAGGCAACCCATTCCTTCATCTATTATGTGCCACTGACTCAGGGTGTGGACTTATCACTGTTAATCCCAGTGGGAGGGACTGTGTAACTTCGGAGTGAACTCTACCTGGGCACCTTAGTTAAGACGAGCTGAAGTTCTCATGAGAGATGCGGACATGCGAGCATCTGAATGGCTATGAAAGAGATAACCCCTTTCCTTTGTCTGTCTTGCACCACTGATGCAGGGTAAGGGCTCATCACAGTCAAAACCTGCCATCTTAAACTGCATTCTCAAAAATTATAAGAAGGGCCTTTCCGGAGATTATGGCAGCTGGATGAACTCCGGCATGCTCTGAACCTTATGTGAAGTAGAGTGGCCCACTTTTAATGTAAACAGGCCCTTGGAAGGGACCCTGGATACAGCCAGGGTCCAGGCACTGTGAGTGGTTACCATAGAAACTCCTGGCCACCCCAATCATTTCCCTACATCAACTTTTGGTTAGAGATAGCCCAACACTGCCCCCTTGGGTTCAATTTTGCACTGGAAAAAGGGACAGACCAGGGTCCTGGTTGCACAGGGAATGGGACTCCAGAAGCCAGCCATTCATCAGGGGTCCTTGGAAGAGGATCCACGCCCACCCCATGACACCGCCATATGGTAAGGCCACTCTAGCCTCTCCTCCTAACTCAGGAGTGCAGGCAGATCTCCAAAAACACCCCTACCTTTGGTCCCTCTGGGAACATCAACCCCTTCTGAGGAAAGTCCTGGAACCCAAATAGGAAGGAGGATTTGATCAGCACAACCCGTATTACAGATGACCCTCCATGAAACACAGGGTCTGGCACAGATCAGTGAGGATGGGACCATCTGACCCAGGAGGCCTGTTTTGTACTACCCGTCCTTCACAACTACAGACCTCTTAAACTGGAAACACCATACCCCCTCCTACTTGGAAAAGCCCCAGGCCCTTATTGATCTCATGCACTCCATTTTCCAAACCCATCATCCTACTTGGGATGATGGCTGCCAACTCCTCCTGACTTTGTTTAATATGGAGGAGAGATGACAGATTCTGATGAAAGCCTGAAATTGGCTGCAGGAGCAGGCCCCTACTGGCATCTTAAACCCAGAAGATTGGGCACGAAATGCGGCGCCAGAGGCCCAACTGAACTGGGACTTCAACACTGATCAGGTATGGGCTGCACTCCAGTAGTATCGGGAAGTACTCCTTTGAGGGTTCTGAGAAGGGTCAAAACAAACTACAAACAAGAGAAAGACAACTTTCGTTACTTAAAAGTTGATGAAATTCTGGGAGGTTCTATGAACAACTTTGTGAGGCCTTCATAATCTACACCCCTTTTGCCCAGAAGCTCCAAGAAAACCAGAGGATGGTGAATGCCACCTTTTTTGCACAGGCAGCAATGGACATTAAAGAAAGATCCAAAAATTAGAATGGTTCGCAGGGATGAACATCTCTCAACCCCTTGTGGTCGCCAACAAAGTATTCCTCAATTGAGACAAAGCCACCAAATGAGAGAGTTGAAGAAGTGAATAAAATATCAAACCTCCCTACTGGTAGCAGCCTTGGGAAATTCTGACCCCACCAGATGAGAAGGGTCACTTCGAAAAGTGGGGATAAGCACCAGAAGAGTGCCCCTGGCCAAAGACAAATGTGCTTACTGCAATGAAAGTGGACACTGGAAAAATGAGTGCCCCCAAAAGACTCAGGCACACAGAGGGAACATCCCTAAAGGGAAATAACAACCTGAGCCCCAAGACCATCTGATTGGGCTGGCAGAGCTCGAACCCAAATAGGGGCAGTCAGGCTCACTGGAACATGGCCCCCATGAGCCCATGGTCAAACTACAAATTGGGGGCCAGTCAATGACTTTCATAGGGGACACTGGCACTGAATCTCCTGTGACCACAATGCCCATCACCCCCTTTAGTGGAAAAACTGCTAATTTCATAGGAATGACTGGGGACTAGTCAAGCCAATGGCCTTTTTGCCAGTCAAGAACTTGCCAGCTTGGTGGCCATGAAGTGACGCATGAATTTCTGTATCTTTCTGAATGTCCAGTTCCCCTACTTGGTAGGGACCTCTTAACCAAACTAGGGGCCCAGAATACCTTCAAACCTGAAGGGCCAGCAAGCTTAAGCCTCAGGACCAGCCTCACTCTCCGCATCACCATACCCCAAAGAGAGGAATGGTGACTTCATGCAGAAGAAAATTCAAGTCAGAATCCAGAAAAACTGCTGGAAGTTTTTCACCAGGATTGGGTAGAAAAAAACCCAATGGGAATGGCATGGAACGATGCACCCATCATCATCAACCTAAGCCTGGAGCAGTCCCGGTCCGACAGAGGCAGTATCAAATCACCCGCAAAGCGCAATTGGGTTGGACTGATAAGCCAGCAAGGCAGGGCTCCACTAGTCCACTGGATTCTACTGGGCCAAGACAACAGGAGATCTGCATTCAGATCCCAGCAGCCTGGAAGCCAACCTACCAGCCCAAAGGTTGCTGCCATTGCATCTGCAGGCCAATTGGAACTCAAGCTATGGATGCCCCAGCTTCCAACTTCTCTGCTCACTGAGACCTCTGAATTTTACTCTTATTTCTTCCCAAATGCTTGGTGTCTATAGCAGGTAGAAGAGTGTCTTTCAAATATTTAAATTCATCTACAACCTCAGAATTGGATTTTATTTGGAAATAGAGTCTTTGCAGATGTAATTAGTTTAATTAAGTTGAGGCCATCCTGGGTTCGGAAGGACATCAAATCCAAAGACTAGTGTTCTAATAAGAAGAGGAAAGGATGCATAAACACACAGGGGAGAAGGTCTTTGAAGACAGAGGCAGAGGCTGAAACAATGTGTCTATAAGCCAAAGAATGCCAAGTTTGTCTGGGAGTAACAAGAAGCTAGAAGAAGCAAGGAAGGATCCTTCCTTAGAGGCTTCAGAGGTAGATGGCTCTTCAAGCAACTTGATTTCTAACTTCTGGCCTTCAGAACTGTGACAGTATATATTTCTGTTGTTTTAATCCATCCAGTTTGTTGCAGCCCTCAGCTTTCATTAGTTGGTGTCTACAGAAACTAAGCATTTTCTATGCTCCCCCATTTATTTATTTATTCATTCTTATGAGTGTCAATGAAGACCCCTATGTTTTCAAAAAGGTTGTATTCTGTTACTGTTATATTTATATGTTGTCCCATCATTGACCATTGGGAGGCTGTAAAGCTCCCATATTCTTTCACAAGAAGATGTTCTAGGCTTGTCTTTGCCAGCACAGATAGAGCTCTTTTATCAGCCATTTCACCAGGGAATACTGATTCCTTTTCATGGAGACCGGCATGTGGAAACCAAGATCTGGTAATAACTGTACAGTATTAGCTGGGCTTTTTGCTCTTGGGCCCCTTTGACAGATCTAGGATCAAATGGATTTCCTATACACACACATACACATTCATCTATATCTGTCTATATCAAGCTATTATAAACCCAGAATTATTCACAATCCTTTTTATTCATAAGCAATCCCCAGTATTCTCTCTAGCATTTGACACTTCAATGTTTTTTAAATAATTCTTCTATCATTGAGAAACCTGGATTGCATTAGCCTCAATATATTTAATTATCTCTTCAAACTATTTGCTTACATAATCAAGGAAGCCAATTTTATAGCCATACTCCCTATGTTCTCTGCCTGCCATCTTCAAATCCCTGCAGCCATCATATCCACTAGGGTATATTTTTCTCTCTAAAGAAACTTCAGATTAAAAGCTCAGAGGGAGTTCAATTGACTAGACATCTACAGGTCCAGTGAAGTGTCAGATAAATATTGTTGTGAAGGCAAGATTTCATCCTTTTAAATACTGAAAATTTCACAGGAATTTATGCATGTCAAAATATATGTATAAAAGTTAAGTTATGAAATGAGGTATAATTTCTCCTTCATCAAGAAAATATCATAAAACTACTCCTGAATAATCAAAATATTTTGTTTAATTCATAATCTCTGTAAACCACAAGGCTAGCTGGTAGTGGTTACACCAATCTACTCATGATAATATTGCATAGAACTATGCACATATAAACATGAACACTTAACAAATGCTATTAAATAGGTAAAATCTACATAACCTTTGTAGATTTTACCAAGTTCTGAAGACAGTTTGACCTTCCCTTGTTGAGGAACAGATTCTTTGCAAGCACCCAAGTCTCAGTCTTTGTTTTTTCCAAAGTCCACCTCCAGTACTTACAGCCAGAGGTGAAACAAGGTGTAGCCAAGGACACATAACACTTAGCTGAATCTCTCGGCAAACATTTTTGAATATGTCCAAATTGGAGGCTCCTCAAGTCCTCAGAAATGATGGGGTTGCTGATGGTGGTATCCATATCCACGGGCATATCCACTGTGGAGGGAAAGCAAATCATTTAAGAAACCAGCAGACTATGTAATCCAGGTGAATAAGTGGTTCAAATATCCCCTTTTCAATTAAGCTGCTGTCTTAGTTTGCCAGGGCTGCTATAACAAATACCACAGGCTAGTTGACTTAAACAAACAGGAATTTACTGTATCACACAGTTCTGGAAACTAGATGTCCAAAATCAAGGTGTTGGCAGCAATATGCTTTCTCTGAAGTTTGTAACATTCTGCTTGCAGCTTGCCAGCAAGCCATAAATGAATCTCTTCCACTGTCATGTGGCTGTTTCTTACTCACAACTGTGCCCAAATTTCCTCTGCTTATAAGGATTCCAGTGTGGATTAAGATCCACCCTGATTCAGGTTGGCTTCATTTTAATAAGATCTGTGAAATGAGTTCACATCCACAGAACCAGGAGTTAGGACATGAATATGCCTTTTTGGTGGACATGATTCAATGCAAAACAGCTGCTTTATTTTTTCTCATGCTCCAGTCAATAAAACTTTTCCTCAGAAATCATTCCTGAATTCCTGAGCTAGGAATCAATTACTTACATGTTAACATATACCCTGTTTCTTCTTATTTAAATACCAAGTAAACATTATTAAATGAGGATATAAACAATACAAGATATATGGGACAGTATCATTTTTAAATACTTGCAGTTGTTCTCTCCTTCCTTTTCACTGCCCTTATCTTTTCCTATATAAATCATTTGGTATCATTGGTATCACACAGTTTTCCCCACAGGAGTCTAAGATAAAATGGAAAGATTATGTCAGAACCTTATAAGGAAATGAAGAAGAGAGATAAATGATTTCTTCTTTCCAAAGAGATTCAACTTCACACTTGGGAATGAGGGAGACTGGTTATAGCAGTAATTTAGTGCTGCCAAAAGGAGGAATTTGTGGATTGGCATCCTACTCAATTAATAGGTAATTTGGAGGAAACAAGTCTTTACTGGTGACCACCTCTGCAAGGTGGCTCACTTATGCATAGGGCAGGACACAGACATAGAACTTTATCAGAGATCACCTGGTGATTCTACTCTGCATTTGGGGCTGAGGATCATGACTGCAGGAGGAGCTCTAACATGTAAAATGCCAAGTTTCAATATCCTCCACTTTTAATGGAGAGCCAGCTGCAATGTCAACTGTGCCTGTGACCACACGGCACAAAGGGCACATTAAAGTATCCACATAGGGCCCTTCTGCTGTAAATTGATGTGATTGAGGCAGTAGATTCATCTACATTTCAAGTACATGGATTAAGGAAGTCCAGGCAGCTGGGACATCTGTTTACTTCTTCGTTGTGAGCAGCCATGGCTGATGCCTATCCATGGGCAAAGGAACAAGGTATTGGAGGCTTCTGGATGTGAATTCTCTTGTTTCTTAAAAGTATCTCCCGCTTTATATACAAAGAGTTAATGTGCCTTAATTTCATGCCATTCTTAGTGCTGAGCAAAGAACACTTAAACATAAATAGTACATGGTCCAACCTTAAAGAGATTGAAATAGGAGTTCATGAAAGATACAAATCATCCTTGAGCTTTGAACTAATAACATATTTTAAGCAAATATAACTGAAATGTTATAATTTCTACACATTTCACCACCACTTTCTGAATGCCCCATAAACACATAGGGCTATTAAACAGTTGAAGCCATACTGAACAGTACAGAAGTAGATCATTGCCATCCTAAAATTCAGTTGAATAGCACTTTTCAGGATATCTCAGGCTAACCTTAGGTTTATGAAAATAATGAAATAATCCACTTCTCCAGACTGGTTAGTAAATATTATATTGACCTACTTGTCCAAAACAGAGTGTCTTTGTATGACAAAATCATTTACTTATTGCTAGGTTGACAGTACGTTCTCAGTAAGTAATGGTTTGGTTTTGGATGTCAATTTTGTCCTCATGTTATTTCCTTCACACTCTTTTATAACTTGAGAGTTAAAAACAAATAAACTTATTTAGGACTCAACTATCTTTTCTTTGAATCTTCTAATTGCCTCCAGGTACTTACTGATCTCACTTTTGTTGTATGGGGCTTTTACTGGAGAGTGTCTCTCCTCTCACCTGTTCTCACCTTGCCATGCCTCTTTAGTCTTATTTTGAGTTAATTAAGGCACATAATAGAATATTACACCCTGACACAATAATTTTCTAGGTAACAGGTATATATTTTAATGACTTCCTGAGGTTCTCAACCTCACAACAGTTTTGATACCTTAGAAGAACTGGCAATGCCTAGGGACATTTGTGGTTGTCAATAGAGGGTGTGTAAAAATGTTCAAATGTTCATGGGACATTGTCACAGTGGGTTGAGACTCACACAATAATGGAGAAAATACTGAATTCCCATCCTGGAGTGCTCTGCCACATTCTCTATGGGAGCAGCAACAGTCCCAAAAGTGCAGCTGCAGTAACTGGTGAAGGAGGATGATCCACTGATGGGCCCTTGACATTGATGACTAGGCTTATGAGCCTTTGCTTTTGATATTGAAACTTAGCCTGTTCTTATGGGATGCCTAAGGGTTACCTCCTGAGAGCCTCCTTGTTCCTCACATGTGACCTCTTTCTAAGCCAAATTCAGCATATGAATGCATTACCTTCCCCCCAGCATGGCCATGACTCCTGGGGATGAGATTCCCTGGCACGGAGGGATTGTTAACAAACACCAATCAGCAATGCAACTGGAAAAGAAAACTCAAATAAAAAGGGGAAAATGTGAAGACAAATGAGTTTATATGGCTAAGAGACTCCAAAGTGAGTCAGGAGATCATTCCAGAGGTAATGCTTATGCACATCTCAGCAAGATCTCATAGACTGCCAAAGTAGATACTATCCCAAATAGTGGGGCTCCTGAGGGCTCTAGAGACACCCAGGTCCTATGGTCATGGCAGATAGCTCCAGAGTTTGGTGGCTTGCCAATGGGCCCTACTCTGGATTTTATGCTCCTGAAAGTGACAGAGTTAGACTCAATTATGTCTTCCCTGCTCATGGCTCATCTGTCCTTCTATTTAAACATACACTTGGTGCTGGAGTTTGTAGGCGTACATTCAGAGACTAGAATTTTTGGGTTTTCCATGTTCCAGCTGGGCCTGGAACCTCAGTAGAGTTGCAACACATACTCTACAGCTCATTGGACTCAACCAGGACAACTGTTGGGGAGATGATGATGGACAATGGTCATCCCAGGGAATGGAGAGAATCTGCATCTTCCGGCACGATAACCCCATCTATCTTCACCATGGGTTATATGTCCCCTCTCAATGGGAGATGGAGTGGATGTCACCATCCCAGAATCCTTGGGTTGGGGGCAGAGCTATGGACTAGAGTTGACTTACAGGTATTCTATGATAGACATTGTGATTCTAGCAATGGAAGAAATTATAACATTGATGTGGAGCCACTTGCCACTGGAAGCTCTGAGGGCAGGGACAGGGAAAACCAGTTGTAATAAGGGGGCTTTTTCAGGACTTTGGAATCATCTTGAGTGATGTTGCAATAACAGATATAGGCCCTTTTATATCTTCACATAACATGCAGAACTGTGTGAGAGAGAGTGTAGACTACAATGTGAACTATGGTCCATGCTTAATGACAAAGCCCAGGATGCTTTTATCAATTGCAATGAATGTGCCACACTAATGAAGGATGTGGGAGGGTGTGGGAGGTATGGGATAGGGGCATATGGGAATCCCTGTATCTTTTGTGAAATATTTATGTAACCTAAGTATCTTTTTAAACAAAATTTTAAAAAAAATACAGCGTGAAAGTGCTCCTAGAATCTAGTTTGTAGATGGAAGCTGGTAAACATCCCAAAATGTAGAGGCACACACCGTAGACACACTCAAAGGACATCTGGCCCCAAATGTAAATAGTTTGGAGACTGAGAGACTATGGCTTAGACCATGCCTATTAAATATTTTTTTCAGGACAATTGGGCTTTGGTCCAGTCGCTTTTATCCAAACACTAGAGGGTCAATATCCATTTGGACATAGTCACAGAACCCACTGGTAAAAAGAGAATAAAAATATTCTTATATTTAGATTTTATAAAAGTAATGCAACTTTCTGGAAAGTGTTCCCTAAAAACTTACTCTGTGGTCATAATCATTTCTTACAAAATATTTTCCTGATTGCAAATATGTATATTAAGAGGTTTGTTAAGCAAACCAGAAACTGACCTGAGACCACCTGAAGCTGGAAAATAATGTTCCTTTTCAAAAATTTACCTGAAAATGTAACAGACATAAAAGACACCTGAAATTTCAACAAATCATATCCTGTATATAGTATTGAAGTGTAATCCTCTTTTCCATATAAAAATTATGACTCATGAGCTTATTTCACACATTTTTCCATTCTTTGATAATTGTAAGTGTATGAATTTAGATTCTCTTAATAGTTTGACAAAAGTGTGAACACTATGAATTTATAGTAGATTGGGAATATGTACCTCTAAATCAATATCACCATTCACTTTTTGGATATTTTATATGTTTCATACTTTTTAAATTTACTTATCTGAAGTTTGAAACCATTTTGAAATTCACAAGTATAATTTCCCTAGTAAGAATTGTTCCTATCTGAGATAGGAAATCATGAATAATTTGTGTGTAATCTTATTTCCCCTTCTTGATGCCATAGCCCAATTCATATAAATTTCCTTTGTTATGTTCATTGTATAATGTGTAGTATTTTAATTATTATATACTACTGTCTTTAATGACTCTTTTCCTCTACGGAACCAGGGAAATGTAGGAGAATGACAATCAGGAGAAAACATGAATAAAACCAGATTAATTTCAAGTTGTTAAATTAAATTTTCTATCAATCCAATAGTAGTTATTTGTTGTCTACTCTTCCCCTCATACTCTTCTTAATTCATACCCAAAATCATATCCAAAATCATGTCAATTATGGTTGCCTCAATAAAGAACATTTTTGAACACACAACCAAAAAGAAAGAGTATCCAGTTCTATTAGAAGATTTTACAAATTGTCCTTGGAGACCAATAGAAATAAATTATGTGTCTTGGGACAAAGGAAAGGTTCCTACAAGATGGAAAAATTGTTCAGGACATTGAGTTTAGTGGAGTCTTGCAAGAAAAGACTTAAATGTTCTAGCAGAAGGAATGGCTGAACATTTTCCTATAAATTTAAACTGCTTTAATTTTTAATAATATAGTGAGGAGAAGGTAGATTCAGGATGCCTTTAAGCATCATGAATCAGAAATGTTTACTAAACTGAACAATATGCAATCAGATGGGTCCTGAACCTTTCAAAAAGTAGAATTGAGGTGAAAACCTGGGTCAGTAAAGGGAAGAGCCAGGTCCCTTTTTAACTTGGACATGCAGCCACCTTGGCAGCTGCTGTGAGATGACCTCAGGCAGTTTTATTACTTCTTCATTAATCATACCTCTGATAGCCACTCAAAAACTAAAACCTGTCCAGGTATTTTGTATTGGAATAAAAAAAGCAAGTGAGAAGTGTTTAACAAAAGAAAAGTTCCTGAAATTTCATTGATATTTAAACTATTTTCAATTTAGAAACTGTTGTGATGTTCCCATTTTTTGAAAGTCAAAAATATTTGAAATAAACTTGATGTTTTTAACACACTTACTTTTCTACTTGGAAAGGCACAGTAAAACTAGAGGACAAAAATAATTCTTCTTTCTAGTCATTGATTGGCAATAAAATCAAAGTGCAAAATCTGTCTCTTAGAATTGAAATGAATCTTTGCCAAATTCCATCTCCCCTTATCTTGGTACTGCACAATTACTGATAAATACATTGTGGTTCCATCAACCTGGACCTACATATCATTTCCTGCATTCTGGCATCTAGATTTTTCTGCCATGAGCAGCAGTATTTCTCAGAGTCTGAGTAGAGATTAGAAACACTTGCAGATTTTTAAGAAAATGTAATAGTTTAGTCATGTCCTGGATCTGTGCTTTCCAATATGCAAGCCATACTGAGCCCTTGAAATTGCCCCGTGCCCAAGGGAAAATTATCATATTTTACATATGTTGATTTAAATAAATATGTCATTAAAATTATACAGTTTACTAGGGGCTGGGAGGTTGAGAATGAAGAATTATTGCTTGATATGTACAGTGTTTTTTTGGTAATGAATGGTGGAGATTTAGCATAATATTGTGTAAAAAACTAGCATCACTGATTTAAATATATGCTAGTGGTTACAGTGGGAAATTTTGAATTGTATATATGTTCCACAATAAAGAAGTAACTATTTTAAGCTTTATTACTTGCTCTAATGTGCCTATTAGAAAAGTTACAATTACACATGTAACTTACTTTATATTTCTAATCAGCTGCACTAGTTAATTCATGGCTTCTCAAAACGGAAAATGCATCAAATGACCTTGGGCTCTTGTTAATATTCAGGTTCTGATTGTATAGGCCTGTGATGGTCTAAGGATCTTGAGTTCTGCCTTGAGCCCAGGTGTTGCTCATGCTGCTGGATCCCAGTCTACTCTTTGAGTAGTAAGGCCCTGCACCAACAGAATCTGACCCCTCATGTCTTAGAGGCCCAGGAATCTGTCATAATTTAAAGCCCCCAGGTCATTCTAATCCACAGAGGCTGTGGACATCCACTATGAAGAATTTTTTTTTTTCCCATTTTTCAGACCCCCAGACAAAGGGTGGTGAAAGTCATGTGATTGTTGATCCTGTAGATGTAGAACCAATTTCAGACTCTGGTCCTGAGCACTGCAGCATGTGCTACCCACAATAACCCAGCAACATAGACAATGATGCTGATTCAAAACACAGCTAACACTGAGTTGCTTTTGTGATCCAACGATGGGAAAGGAATTTGTTTAAAGTGAATTATCTGAGCTCTGTTGCATGTATTATGTAAAGTCAGAATGCCAGACTGCCAGATTCCCAAGTCCAGAAGTGCACTAATGGCATTTGAATGCCCAACCCTGCTCATTCTCTCTCCTTTCCCCATGTCTGTTACAGTGCATCATACAATCAATGGTGGCTATCTTGGCTTTGACTATGATGAACATTTTTAAATACACATTCCTGTCAGGATGCCAGACTCCCAGATTCCCAAGTCCAGAAGTGCATAGATTGCATTCAAATGTCTAACACTGTGCATTCTCTCTCCATTCCCCATGTCTGTTATAATACATCATATAATCAATGGTGGCAGCATGGGGTTTGACTATTATGAGTTTACTTTGGAACACATTCCAGGCCTCAATATCAATTGTGAGAAAAATTACTTTTTATGAGTTTACTATTTGCTCAAACTCATATGAAAGCCAGATGAAGTCACTGATCATTAATCCTGACAATGTTGAGAATTGCTGGAACCCTGTGATCCAGGAATACATGGATGGTTAAAGAAATATTCCAACATTGGTGTTTCAGAAAATGTCCTACTGCAAAAAGAAACCCTTCTGCAAATATGACTTGTATAAGACTTAAGGATGCCCCTTTGGTTTATCTATGAAGAGGTTGGGCTTGACCCTCGGCATCCCCAATATTTGTCTCATAAAAGATTAGCTAAAGCTTGTCCCCAGTGAACAATTTGCTTGTTAATGAAACTTTGGTTAAGAATCTCTCTTTCTCCTAGGATACTGAATTTGGTTCTATCCTCAGCCTGGCCAGCTTACAGACCCTCCTCAAGTACCCCTCCCAGGAAATAGGATGTTCACAGGGAAAACATACTCTGATCTATTTTCTGAGAATACATCTTGCTTCCTTACACCTGGGTCATTCTAGTTTTGTTTATTCCTCTCTATAAAAGAAAAATCCTTTATGTATAACCCTTGAGACAATTGATCTTATGATCAGAGCCTTCCCCCTATGGCAATCATCCCTCTTCCCTTATTGCAATAGTCTCTTTTCTTCATTGCAAAAATCTTTTGTGTGAAGTTTCTCCTTACTGAGTCCGGATTTGTTTTTATTTCATAGCCAAGAGAGATTCTTTTATCTATGGTCACGTGGTATATTAAGACAAACAATTCTCCTCCCCATTCCTGATAATCAGGATGAGTTGAAGATTTTGGAAATCCATAAAACAATTCCTTTTCAAGTTTCCTCATTCTTCTGTGCACTACACCATGGAAGGACTGGATCTAAGTTGCTTCCAATGTACCTAGACACCCTCACTCATGCTCAAGAAAATCTTTAATCAGCTGTGGAGTTGCCCCTTCCTCCATCATAACTTCTTCTGAGCTAATCTGTTGTCTTCCATCATTATCTCTTAATCTTGTTTTAACATTAGAAAATAACAACAACAAGATTATTTGGAATGCAAATGACTACCCAACTAGATGAAAGAGCAAAGGGAATTGCAAAGAAAAAACAAAGAGTAAAATTTCAGTATTATTCTGCAAAAAATCTAATTGATATCCCATTAAAATATCTTTTAGGTCTATATTTTGACAGAATCTGTGCAAACATATACACTTAATTTGAGAACAAGTACAGTCATGTTCTCTGCCTTCATGGATCTTCCACATTATCATGAAGAAAAATCTTTATATGAAGAACCACATACGTTAACATTTATGGAATTCCTATCATGAATTTGAGGCCTACTTTGTTACAAAAATATATAGAATAATTTGACCTAGTCAAGGAGACCAAGGCAATTTCTCCAGGGAATGCTTTGATTTAAGGAAGAAGAGCAGAATTTAAAAAGGTAAAGTGAACAAGATTGTTGGGTTTTTATAATAGAAACAAAGAGTGGACTATATCCTGCCCATTTGCTAAGTTACTTTTTTTTCCACAATGGATATGACTTTAGATGGTCACACAATCAATAACCTCCTCATAATTTCTGATTATCTGAAAAGCCTCCTATATGGAATTTCAAACAAAACTGGACACAACTTCCTAAAAGATTCAGCTTTTACATTTATGTCTTGTTCTCCCCTTGTTTCACCTCTGACTGACATTACTGGGAGCTAGGTAGTGGAGGAGTGGTGAGTGCCATCCTATGTAGTTTCAATTTTACTTCTAAAAATTCCACAAATGGCAGATATGAAAGAGCAAGGACAAGGCAATTGATAATTTATTATTTCTGCAAGTGCTGTCTGAGGCCAACTCAATGCCACCCACAATGTGTGCTTTGGGACTCTTGGGCCCACTGTTCTAGGAATAGTAGACAGAACCTTGAATTTCCACACTTAGGCAGAATCAATGATATAATCTTAGTTTTCATTATCAAACCATAGCTTAGACAACTCTACCAGACATTGAATTGAGTGTCTCCATTTACTTCTTCAACTTCTCAGCTGCTGCTATGACTTTTTGCTACATCCAAGTCACATCAGCTGGGGGAGTATTTGGGTGGTTTCTGAGTCTAGGCCAGCACAAGAAGTTCAAGGCCATGAGTTTTATATGTGTATGTATAATATATTTTCATTACCTGATGCTAATGATTGCACAAGGAAGGTACATGACAACTTTATGAATGTAAAGATTAAAGCATCCCAGGCCATTCAATTAATGAAAACTCTATTTTCATGAAGATTTTACCCAGACAGTGGACATTTTAAAGAAGCAAGTCTAGAGAGGAAAGACAGCATCAGCTTAGGAGAGCGACTGCGAATAGCTTCCAGATCATGGCAGAGAGTGGACGGGGTGCGGCACGGGTGTCTGTGCTGTGGGTGTGTGGAGTAAGAAGCTTGGGACATCTATCTGGACAGATCAATGGGGTGGACTGAACCATAGAGATTTGTGAGTTTTAAGCATGCCTGTGGTGGTTAACACAGTTGGCTGACCCCCATCCTTACGGGGGGGAAAAATCCAGCTGGAAGAGCGACTCCCATCACTCCGGTAACTGGGTGACCCGACCCGGTGGGAGGGGCGTTTTATGAGGGAGGAGCTCTGGTAAGAGAGCTTTATTGTCTGGGGATTTGGCTTCCTGAAGCCCCCCGCAAATTAAATGAACAAAACAGCTGCAGTGAATCAGCACCTGGAGGAGGGGAGGGTTTAATCTTCTAGGGAGTTGAGTAGCCGAGCAGCCCAGGGATTAGCCCCGGCCCGCAGAGCTGGGAAGAGGGGCAATCTCCAAGAGAGGGAGACTTCTGACAGGAAGGAGAGAGGGGATATTTTAGCAGTTTATCTGGCTGCCTGGACCCCCTCATAACTTTGGGGAGCAGATAAGCGAGCTTGAAGTAGTGCCAGGCTGAGGGGAGAGGCGAATCTGAAGTTAACCTCATTTACATGCAGCCCGATGATGCAGGGGCTCTGATCCAGAAGGGCGGAGTCTGCCAGATTCTGCCATTTTTAGTGTTCTACACATCAGAATTTTGCGTCCTTAGGTAATGCAGAAATTGGGAAGTTCTTGATTAGTTTCCAGGAGCACAGTTAGAGACTCTTCCATGAGGGGGTTGTCTAGAGAAGGACTTATTTTTGGTCCTGTATTACGCCAAAAAGTAAATAAATAATTAAATAAATAAATAAATAAAATGGTCCCTTTAATAAACAAAATATAAATTCTTTTTAATTTAGTTTAATACGCAAAAGCTTCTTCAGGACCTGCATACAAAAACCCTGCAGGGAAATTGTTTGATAAACACAAGCAGGCTGAGAGAATCCACAGGATCCCAGGGAATATTGATCCCCCTTAGGTTTGTTTGACTGCTTGCCAGTGTGATTGCTTGCTTTTTCTCTGTTTATTTTTTGCCTCTTGCTTTTCTTTCCTCTTTCCTCCCCCTTTCTTCATTCTTTTGTTTTTTTAAAAAATTAGGTGCTCCTAGCTTCTCTCTTCTTTGCTGTGCTTCTTCTTCAGTAATTTCCCATTCTCCCTATATATTGATTTTGTATACCAAACTATCTATTATCCCTCCCTCATCTTTCTGCCCTCTGCTTTCTGTTGTGGCTATTAAATTTCACATTTTTTCCATACACCCACAACTCAAGGGTGTCAATTTCTATTCCCTCTATTTTGTTTTTCTCTTTCTTTATTAATATTAACTCTTTCCTTTTAGCCCTTTCTTAACACTTTCTCTCCCTCCTCATAATTGTAGCCCTCTAAATCATTATATATATACTCCTCTATTTGGTTTCCCAGTCCATTGTAGGTACTCCACTTTCTCCCCTATTACTCTACACTGCCTATTTGAGTTAAATAATCACTTCATTAAGTCTTATTTGGCCACTCTTCTAACTTTTAGTAATATTACCATTTTCCTTCTTCCTTTCTCACATCTTTCGATTCCTCCAGACCTAATCCTTTGCCTTCAAGGTAACATAGAAAGAAGTAAGAAAATAAAATAAGAAGAAAAATTATCAAAGAGAAAACTTTACACACACACACACACAGAACCACCAGCTAAATAAAACTCTAGAGCAGAGAGAGAAGCTAATCAACTGAATAAATCCATCAAAATAAAATGATGCCTAGAGGGCAACAAAAAATTATAAATCACACTGAGAAACAGGAAAACATGGACCAATCAAATGAACAAACTAAAAACCAGGAACTGAAGCAAATCATTGAACAACTAATCGAAGCTTTCCAAACAAATATTATAGACTAACTTAAAGAAGTGAAGGAAGAGATTAAGAATATAAAGAAGACACTTGGAGAACTTACTGAAGAAAGTGTAAACACTCCCAAAAAGATAATAGATATGATGGTGACCAATGGCACAATCCAAGAAATCAAAAAGATGCTGGATTCACATAGCAGCAGTGTTGAACAGGCAGAAGAAAGAATTAGTGATATGGAAGACAATACAACTGAAATCAAACAAATAGTAGAAAAAACAGACAAAAAGATAGAAAAAATCCAGCAGGGACTTAGGAAATTAACCGACAACGCAAAATGCTTAAACATAAGCATTATGGGCATCCCAGAAGGAGAAGAGAAGGGAAAGGGAACAGAAGGAGTGTTGAAGGAAATAATGGCTGAAAACTTCCCAACCCTATTAAGAGAGATGGGTGTGCAGATTCAGGAAGCAAAGCACACCGCAAACAGTATAAATCCCAACAGGCCAACTCCAAGACATATACTTGTCAAAATGTCCAATGCTCAAGACAAAGAGAAATTACTCAAGGCAGGAAGAGAAAAGAGAACCATCACATTCAAGGGAAGCACAATAAGATTAAGTGGTGATTTCTCAGCTGAAACCATGGAAGCAAGAAGACAGTGGTATGACATAGACAAAATACTAAAAGAAAAAAGTTCCAGCCATGAATTCTCTACCCAGCAAAACTGGCAATCAAAAATGATGGAGAGTTTAAAATATTCACAGATAAACAGAATTTAAGAGAGTATGTCAATAAGACACCTGCACTTCAAGAAACATTAAAGGAAGTTCTACAAGTTGAAAGGAAAAAACAAGGGAGAGAGAGTTGGAGGAGAGTTTAAAAGCAACTAAGAAGACAGAAACTAAAAACAAAAGAACATATAACATACATTTATCCAAAGAAAAAATGGTGGAAGTAAGAAATACAATACGAATAATAACACCAAATGTTAATGGACTTAGTTCACCTATCAAGAGACACAGATTGGCAGAATGGCTAAGGAAATAAGATCCATCTATATGCTGTCTACAAGAAACTCACATTCCACCCAGAGATTCAAGGAGGCTTAAAGTGAATGGCTCTAAAATCATTTTACCAGCTAACAATAGCCAAAAACAGGAAGGAGTAGCTATTCTAATAACAGACAAAATAGACTTTAAATGCAAAACTATCATAAGAGACAAAGATGGACACTATATATTAGTAAAAGGTGTAATCTCTCAAGAAGAGAGAACAATCATAAACATTTATGCATCTAATCGGGGTGCCTCAACACACATGAAGCAAACCCTGGAAAAACAAAGTGGAGAAATAAATGACTCTACAATTATAGCAGGGGATTTTAACACACCATTATCATCATTAGACAGAACATCTAGACAGAGAATCACTAGAGAAACAAAGGCTATCAACAATACATTAGAGGACCTGGACTTAATAGACATATACAGAACACTCCACCCAAATACAGCAGGATTTACTTTCTTCTCAAGTGCACATGGAACATACTCCAAGATTGACCACATGCTAGGCCACAGGACAATTCTCAAAGAATTCAGAAAGATTGAGATTATACAAAGTAATTTCTCTGACCAAAAAGGAATGAAATTGGAAATCACTAAAGGACAGAGAAACAGGTTAGGCACAAGGATATGGAAGTTAAACAACACACTTTTACACAAACAGAGGGTCAAGGAGGAAATCTCAAAAGAAATCAGCAACTACCTTGAAGCTAATGAAAATGACAACACAACATATCAAAACCTATGGGATGCAGCAAAAGCAGTCTTGAGAGGGAAGTTCATAGCCATAAATTCATATATTAAAAAAGAAGAAAGGGATTAAATTGAAGACCTAACTGCACACTTGGAGGAATTGGAAAAACAACAACAAACTAAACCAAAAGGAAGTAGAAAGAAGGAAATAACAAAGATTCAAGGAGAACTAAACAAAATAGCAAATAAGAAAGCACTAGGAACAATAAACAAAACCAAAAGCTGGTTCTTCGAGAATATCAATAAAATTGACAAACCTTTAGCCAGACTAAGAAAGAAAAAGAGAGAAAAGATTCAAATATACAAAATAAGGAATGAGCAAGGGGATATCACTACTGACCCCACTGAAATAAAGAGTATCATATGAGGATACCTTGAAAAATTATATGCCAACAAGAATGATAATTTAGAGGAAATGGACAAGTTTCTAGAAACTCACAAACAGTCTACATTGAAGAAAGAAGAAATGGATGAACTCAACAGTCCAATTACAATTAAAGAAATAGACTCAGTCATCAAAAACCTCCCAACTAAGAAGAGCCCAGGACCAGATGGATTCACAGCTGAATTCTACCAAACATTCCATAAAGAGCTAACACCAATTCTGCTTAAGCTCTTCCAAAAAATAGAAGTAGAAGGAATATTGCGTAACTCATTCTATGATGCTAACATTACCTTAATACCAAAATCAAATAAGGATACCACAAGAAAGGAAAATTACAGACCAATTTCTCTAATGAACCAGATGCTAAAATCCTGAACAAAATCCTTGCAAATCACATTCAACAACATATCAAAAGGATTATACACCATGACCAAGTGGGTTTCATCCCAGGTAGGCAAGGATGGTTCAATATAAGAAAATCAATCAATGTAATACACCACATAAACAGATTGAAAGAAAAAAATCACATGATCATCTCTATAGATGTAGAAAAAGCATTCAACAAAATATAGCACTCTTTCCTGATAAAAATACTACAAAAGATAGGAATAGAAGGGAACTTTCTGAATATGATAAAGGGTATATATGAAAAACCAAAAGCAAACATCATTTTCAATGGTGAAATCCTAAAAGCCTTCCCTCAGAGATCAGGAACAAGACAAGGATGCCCCCTATCACCACTCCTATTTAACACTGTCTTAGAAGTACTTGCCCGAGCACTGAGGCAAGAACGAGACATAAAAGGCATCCAGATTGGAAAGGAAGAAATAAAAATCTCATTATCTGCAGAGTACATGATCTATATACAGAAACCCTGAAAAATCTACAACAAAGCTTCTAGAACTTATGACTTCAGTAATATCGCAGGCTACAAGATCAATGCTCAAAAATCAGTAGCATATCTGTACACCAATAAAAAGCAATCTGAAGAGGAAATTAAGAAATAAATAACATTTATGATAGTAACCAATAGAATCAAATACCTAGGAATAAATTTAACTAAGGATGTAAAGGACTTATATACAGAAAACTACACAACACTGTTAAAAGAAATCAAAGAAGACTTGAATAAATGGAAAAATATTCCCTGTTCATGGATAGGAAGAATAAACATCATCAAGATGTCTATCCTACTCAAACTATTCTATAGATTTAATGCAATCCCAATAAAAATCAACACTGCATTTTTTAAGGAACTGGAAAAACTAACCACAAAATATATTTGGAGAGGTAAGAGGCTCCGAATTGCCAAAGACATATGGAAAAACAAAAATGAAGTTGGAGGTATCACATTACCTGACTTTAAAACATACTGCAAATCTACAGTGAACAAAACCGCACTGTATTGGCACAAGGATCAACCTACTGACCAATGGAACCGAATTGAGAGTTCTGATATAGATCCTCGCATATACCATCATCTGATATTCAACAAGGCCACCAAGCCCACTCAATTGGGAGAGAATTGCCTCTTTAACAAATGGTGCTTGGAGAACTGGATATCCATATCCGAAAGAATGGGAGAAGAATAACATCTCACACCATATACAAAAATCAACTCCAGATGGATCAAAGATCTAAATATAAGAGCCAAAACCATAAAGACCTTGGAAGATTATGTGGGGAAGCATCTACAGGATCTAGTAATAGGAAATGGTTTCATGAACTTCACAGCCAAAACATGAGCAGCAAGAGAAAAAATAGATAAATGGGATTTCATCAAAATTAAAAACTTCTGCACCTCAAAGGATGTTATTAAGAAAATAAAAACGCAACCTATCCAATGGGAGAAAATATTTGGCAATCATATATCTGATAGGAGCATAATATCCATCATGTATAAAGAAATCCTACATCTCGAAAATGAAAAGACAAAAAACCCATTAAAAAAATGGGGAAGTGACCTGAAAAGACACTTCTCCAAGGAAGAAATACAAATGGCTAAAAAGCACATGAAAAACTGCTCGACATCACTAGCTATTAGGGAAATGCAAATCAAAACCACAATGAGATACCATTTTACACCTATCAGAATGGTAGCTATCAAAAAAAAAAAAACAGCAGAATATAGGTGTTGGAGAGGATGTGGAGGAATAGGAACCCTCATCCACTGCTGGTGGGATTGTGGAATGGTCCAGCCACTGTGGAGAAACAGTTTGGCGATTCCTCAGAAAACTAACAATAGATCTTCCATATGATCCAGCAATTCCACTACTGGGTATATACCCAGAAGAGCTGAAAGCAAAGACACAAACAGATATATGCACACCAATGTTCATAGCGGCATTGTTCTCAATTGCCAAAAGTTGTAATCAGCCACGGTGCCCATCAACAGATGAATGGATAAGCAAAATGTGGCATATACATACAATGGAATATTACTCATCTGTTAGAAGGAATAAAGTGCTAACCCATGGAATAACATGGATGAATCTTGAAGACATTATTTTGAGTGAAGCAAGTCAGGCATTGAAGGAAGAACAGTTTATGACCTCATTTATTTGAATTGAGATAAGAGAACAGTTTCTGAGAATAACTGACCGAAAGATAGGCTAACCAGGAAGAAAGAGAGAAGGGTAGGCTGTGAGCCATCACCCATATGGACATTATCTATGGTAAATTGAAAGAGTATAGTTACATATTGAAGGATAGGACAGGTGGGTAGAGATTTTACTGGGTTCAGTGGTGCAAGATTAACAGGTGGGTAGATTAGGAAG